>JAYKKM010000355.1:690000-720000 GCA_035772405.1 Chrysogorgia sp. JL179-B06
CGTGCCTTTAATGAATCGTGTACCACCTTTTTAGTTTAACCCGTTTGCTATTTTTAAATCCGTTATTCATTTCACTTCTCGTCTGTGCTATGCTAAAGTTTAGCCTGCAATGAACTCGATCCCGAACTAGAGTAAGACCATGCATTTTCCACACGAGCAATCACTTCAAATCAATTCTACAATCCACATATCATGCACTACTATAGATTATATATCACCCGCAAATACGCACAAAACCTGATAAAGTCAAATTTTGACAACATCTGTTTAACTTTCAACATTTGCTGTTTGTCACATTCTTCCAAAAACTGTAGCCTTCCTTCTTCCTTATTCATATCATCCATCATAAACGCCTTTTCCATACAGAGTGTATGTCGCTCTCTACTCCTCGAAATCCGCATAACAACAATTAAACAGTACTCATACATTCCTTCAATAAGGACATCCCTGCAAGAACGAACCTTCCCCCGTAATCTCACCAATTTATTCAAGTCACGGACTTGATTACCACTATACCGTTTCTTTAAATAATAAAATACTTTTTAAAATAGTGACTATGTCGTAGTCGTACTATAGATTAAAGATGCAACAAGACGAGTGTATCACGGACAGCTGAATACACATGATAGTATATGGAATCTTGGCTATATATATAATTTACTGCTGAAATACCCCGCTACGTATAGCACAACACTTCACCTCATTCATTTAAATCATATATATACAACGAAAGTGAGATATATGCTAGATTAATTTATATAGTCATTATTCAGAACAATACAATTATTATAAATTGGATCAGTTCAGCTTTTTACCGGAACAAAATTGCTAACTCAGTGCAACGTTGACCGAAGTAAACTTTCGTTCCTCGTATCACAGAAAAAAGTGGGCAAAAGCTAGAATAATGTGTCCGTTTTATATGCGATAATCAGAGTCTGCCTTCATGCTAATAGCATTGAATATTTAAGTACTATGAGTCTAAAACCACAAACCAGCCGGTGGGATTGTAATAAAATATTTAAGACTATATATTTGCTTACTATATGGAAGTCGTTATGCCGTTGAAAACGCAGTGCAAAATATTTTGGTATTATAAATAAGTTAAATCTTGTCGGATGGTGTTGCGTGAATTGAACGCAAGTTATTCCGATGCACATGCATGGCAAATCTACCATAATACCATTGCAAATCGTATATAGCCCAGTCGTACTTTGATCAGAGCATAATATCACGGAGGTTATACGCGGGTTCAATTCCGAGTATAGATATACACATCATGTTTTGTCAGATGAGTTAAATCTTGTAGGATGGTGTTGCGTGAATTCAACATGAACTCAGTTATTCTATCATGCTTAGAAAATCTGTACTATTTTTAGAAAATCTGTACCATTTATACAAGTTGTATATCGCCCTGCAGTTGTACTTTGATCAGACTAAACATATCACCGCGGCGTCAGAAGGTTACAGGTTTCGAATTCTGAGCCGTATAGATCATCCATTTTATGGTGGGGACACTTAAACCGCGCGTTCAAATGTGGACACGCTTCATAATTCATATGGTAAAACGCTTTTACATGTAGTTTTAACCTCTCGTGGCTTTTGTATTGTATTTTTCATTGAGGCATCGATTCGAAAACACCACTTAAAAGCGGAACGTCTTTAAAACGGCCTATATAGCGTGTAATTTCAATATAATAGACAATTGACAATATACTATATAGACCTACCGACCTTTCAGCCGGCGTTTTCGTTTTATGTGCTGTCCAAATTGTGAGTAGGAAACGAACGTCGTCAGAGAGTCGGCATTGAAATGTCCTTCGCGCGCGAGACATATTTCGGCAGTACACCTTTTCGAGTATTTATACTTTTTGTGCTGAGTTTTCTTCTCCATTTTCGTTTAGTTAACGTATGATTTATGATGACTATCCTGCACTAGCGCACATTTTGATTATCCTTACTTACCATCGTCAAGATGAGAAACGCAAGGTAAGGTGTTGTACTCCTCACATCGACTTTGAAAATCGATCTTTTTCAACGGCGTGCAACTGTTGTTCGCCGAATCAATCGAGCTCACATGACTCATGGTTCAGACGAAAGTCATAAATGTTTCCCAGACACTACAAGCCATTCATTATACAGTGCATGATGATGATGACGTCAATGGTTTATAATCAGTATAGTGCCACTAAACCCTCAAAAATTTACTCGATACTTATTTTGACGCGTTGATATGACTTGTATACATGGTCATTATACCGTAACTGTTCCTGTCACTGAGAGTAGTTTTCTAATGTACCAACTGCTTAGATTCCACGAAGCATCGTTGTATGTGCGCAACTTCAACCTCGTTCTTTTGAATTCCACTCAGTTTTATTCATTTTGTTCTTTCAGTGGAGTTCGGAAAAATGGGGTTGGTGCTGTGCGTGTGTGTTGGACTTTATGTATTGACTTTTTGGTTGTTCTTATGCATCTATTTTTAATTTAAATGGGAAGGCGCCTCGCATGGATCCTCGAGTCCTGTTCGCGTTCTTTCCGTTTGGGTATTAATATCTAATAAAATCGATAAAAAAATTTCGCAATTGTAAAAGTTCTTTTCGAGTATTTCGGTGGAAACATTTTTGCTTTTGGATTTTTCGTCGATTTTCTATGCACTGTGCTAAAGTTGGTAAAATTCACTTGGGTTTGTCCCATGCACTGATTTTCATAAGAGACTGGATCGAGTAACACATTGTTCGATGCAATTGCGATCCTTTTGGACAAAAGGACCGCAGGCTCTGGGTACGAGATTGTGTTAGCCGTCCCTCACGTTGTAAGCCATAAATTACTGGACTTGTTAAGGCATTGTAAGCTATATAACCGCCTTATATCACCATTGGTGGAGTTTAGTATTTATGAGGTTGATAACTACTTATCAACCTCATGAATAACTTTATGAGGTTGATATCAGAGATAATGGCCGCTAGAGAACAAAGGAAACTGAACCAATGGTGATATAAGACGCGACGCAACTGACTCTCTACTTGGAGTCCGTAATAAATAGACTCATAAGAGAGACTAAGCATGTGGAATGTGGGATAAGAGATTGACTGAAATACGCATGCGCGTGTAACAGTCCCAATAATTTACTGCTTAAAATGCCTTAACAAGTCCAATAATTTGTGGCTTACAACGTGAGGAACGGGTGATGCCGCGAAAAATGAAGCCAAAACATTTTGTTTGGCTATCTTGAAGAAACCACCTGCGCTCTGTAGATTCTGTCACGGAAAAGTAGTATATGTGCTAAACTACACGAAAATATTTAATCGAGTGATTAAATTTGTGCGCATTATTTTAATCGAGTGAAATACCAAATATTACTTGTAATCTACATTAACTAAGCCGTGTGTTATTTTAAATGAAGTATTGAAGAGAAATTCCGTTTTATAAGTCTGATTCATTTGGAAACCTAAACGCAACACATCGTCTTGCCGTCTTTTCGTCTTGCCGTCTTTTCGTCTTGCCGTCTTGTTCCTCCTTTTCGTCTTGCCCCGCACTTATACAACAACTGCAATCGTCGGTGACAACTCGGCATGTGATTAGGGGGCCAGAGTGCTCAAACTGCCACAAGGGTATATTGAGTCATATATACAAATTGTCACATAAAAATTGCTCATGTAGACTAGGCTTTACATTTTGCTTCCGTCAAAATCAACGCCGCGCGTCCGGTGATTGCGTGTATATGACTTGTCTCGCGCGTTTTAACTCATTAAACTTTAAACATTAAGAGTCCCTGTTTAACACCTGTTTTACCTGTTTAACCTGTTTTACCTGTTTTACCTGTTTAACTATTTGAATTTATTGAATTGTGTGATCTATATATATGAACCAGTACTATTTAATTCGGCATATGGACTGTGATTCTCCTGTGATAATCTTGCTGTGTTCTACCGTACGTCAATTTACAATATCTGCATGTCAAGTTAACCTTCGTAAAGGATTTGCTCTTGTTTTTCCAATACCGGAGGCGGAGTGGTCTGCAACATTATGTTGCTACAGTTTCGGGTTGGTATCATTACTACGCTAATTCTGGTGAGTATACAGTCTGTTTTTTTGTGTGTTGGGATAACATTATACGCGAGTTGGCCCGGTTAACCGAGTTGGCCCAGCCAGCTCGGTTGCCATGTAATCGAAATTTTGAAACAAGAGATGATAAATATACAAAGCAGGCCAACTCGGTTAACCAGGCGAACTCGGTTAACCGGGTCAACTCGCCTCACTGTAATCGGCCCCTAAGATAGTCCGCTGTTGCTGTGTTTTTACTGGAGAAACTGCAACTTTGCTGATCCGATGGGCTATATACACTTGCGTGAAAACCAGCCTGCACCCATCTAATTTCCTTCCCGCTCTGAGAGAGACTCCTTTTTCAACCTTGAGCTGAATTGATAATACATATTATATTATTCTAAAAGTAATTCTTATCGCGCATGCCGTCGACTCGTACAGTATCCTGAATTTTTTAAAGATAGCTTTCCCATAATTTTCAACGGTTTCCCATAATTTTCAACGGTTTCCCATAGTTTTTCAACGGTTTCATCAGACTGCGTTGGCGCGTTGTCTCCTTGTGTTTATAATACAAGTTTAAGATTCCGACCAACTGACTTCGACTGAGGTTGAAAAAGAATTCACTGACCTTGTCGGGAATGATAATACATATACTACTTCTAAAAATAATTCATATATGCCACAGATTCGTAGTATCGTGAACCGTTAGACAGTGACTTCCCCTTGTTTATTCCGAGATTTATGTTATGATTTTCGGCGGTTTCGTGATTTTAGAGATTTGTTTGTAGCCTGTAAGCTAGCTAATACTACCGTTCTGTTCCAGGTATTCTGCTGTGCTAACTTTGTCATCAGTTCTCCACTGCGTCGTTGCTCAGGTGAGGAGGATACATGTTAGGGGCTGTTCACATGAATCAGGATTGAGTTTCCTTCCAGATTGAACTCATACCGGTTCTGTTAAAATCCCTTTAGGTGTTTACATGAATCTGGATTGAGTTTCGTAACGGATTGAACTCATACCGGTTCTGTTAAAATCCCTTTAGGTGTTTACATGAATCCGGAATGAGACGCAGCTCAATCCGGATTGAGTTCATGAAAGAAACATACCCGCAGGCTCTCTTAATCGGAAGTGTGCAGGCGGGGCGGCGCAGGCTAGCGATAGAGCGCCAGCAATGGTTGATGGGAATGCGATAAAGGAAAATCTCCCCTTCCCGTCGTTCCTCGCGCGCCTTCCTCTTAAATTTGGGCGAGAGGCTGGGGACGAGGCAGACCCGCTATAATCACTGATCTCGAAAGAAGACTGGATCGAGCAACTATTGTTCAGGAAATGAAGCTGGAAGTCCGTCATTACTAAGGGACCAACTGAGAATCCTATGAAGTTTTTTGATGGTTTATGTGCTCTTACCATCGACCAAATAAAATAATGTTACTATAAAGAGGACCAGAAGACATATTTCAAATTACTGGGTAAAACGATTCATGGCCTACCTACAGATTTACTGCGACTTTGGTCCCTTAGTAATGGCCGCCGTTGGCTCTAATTATCCAGTGAGAGAAGCCTAATATGAGACGTCAAATTAGGTTCAAGATTTTATGCATTTAATGTTAACAAAGAAACTATATTGGCCAGACACTAAACCTATTTCGCGAGCGTCACAGTTTGATTTGCTTGCAAACTCGGAGTTTCTAATGATCTCTCGTTAATTTACATTATGCAAATATGCAGGCTTCAAAATCAGCTCATCAGATACAATAGAAAGCTCAATCCAGTCTTTATTTAGAGATCAGTGGCTATAATGTTATTGATCGCCATCTTGAAATTTTCAGATTTCGCGCGATTTTCTATCCTGGGATAGAATTCCTATGTAAACACGGTTTGAATTCATGTTCAATCCAGAATGAAACTGAATCCGGATTCATGTGTACAGCTCTTTATTGTAGCTCTAACCCCAATTATTATATATGACCTCAGAGCCAGGGCCGTACTCAGGAAATTTTACAGGGGGGGGGGGGGGGTGTAAGCTCACTTCAACCGACTGACGCACTAGCTTATACCGACTACATCCTATCGATCGACGCTTGTCAAAACAAGTGGCGGATCCAGGGTTGTTCGAAAGAGGGGGCGCACATGAAGACGCCGCGAACCCACTAGGAGGGTCTGGAGGTATGTCCCCCAGGAAAATATTTGATTTTGCAAAGCTCAGAAATGCTTTTCCGGCGATTTCTGATAAGAATTTTTACGAAATTAGGGCACCACGCCGTTGCTAAAAATGCACGATTACAAAGGGGCATCAAGATTAGGAAACACTTTAATATAAACTCAGAAGTAGTACATCTGAAAACGTCCATCGTTTTATCTTGGAACCCATGTTAAAATATCTATGAGTGCATGCAAACTGGCTTTTGCAATGAAAATTGGATAAGCTACCAAAACAAATCGTGGATCCGCCACTGCAAAATATTGTCTTTCCGTTGGGTGCCTACTAAAATGACCCTGGTCAGCTGGTGAAATGGTTAATTAGTCCTACGTTAATAACGCACTCTCAATACGAAATGAAAACATGACGACATTTTAATAAATTTAAATTTGTCTTTGGCGTTCTATCATTGATTACATTTACATATAAACAAAACATTTAAGATCAACATTAGATTTGCGAGTCTTAAATTTTGTAGTTTTAAATTAATTTAAACTGATAAGTGCTAAACGTTAATGATTCTACTTGTCCGTGTTAAATCGAACACGTCTAAAATATAATTTCTGCCGACTCAAATATAAGTTCTGCCGACTGAAACTCGTATAAAGATTTTTTGGGTGGGTGTCGCACCACCAATCAGATTGCGCGAAAATTATCGTATATCATGAATAAACTAACTCGCTAGGTTATAACCAGTGTAGTATACCTCGGTTTCTGTAACTAACCTATACTTAATAAACCATTGATAATTATCCAATCAGAAGCTCCGAATTTTACCACGTGAAGGGACTTATTTTTACTTAATTTATTTTACAATTATTTAATTTATCAACAAATCCATTCGTGCTTTTTCGTAGGAAGTAATTTAGGTTTACATGACACTCATGTAGCATAATGTCAAAAATGACGAAAATTATAGAGTTTTTGTGTTTGTTGTTGACGTCAATGTGACGTCATCAAATTACGTCATATGGTGACGTAATTTGATGACGTCACATTGACGTCATCAACAAACACAAAAACTCTATAATTTTCGTCATTTTTGACATTATGCTACATGAGTGTCATGTAAACCTAAATTACTATAACTTTGCCTTTATTGTCCACTCGTAAATGACCTGTCCTTAGCAACCGGTTGTCTAGCAACGGAATACGTCCGAACATCCTTAAAAGTATGAAAATAAAATGTTCCTGGAACGAAATTTTGGAGGCTGTAAGTACAAACTACAAACTGACATTTTATTTAACTTTCTCATTTCTTTAGATTATGATTACAAACTATTTTTCCCGAAACTCGGCACTCCTCGAGCTGTCAAAGTTGAAATTCTGTCTGATATTTCTGATTTTACTCTGTGCACGTGGCTAAGACCAACCTACTTTATTGGAAGTTGGCAAACCTTTGCTTCGTATGCGACAGCGAATTCGCTTGATCTAATTTACCTCGGTTACTTGACTGGAACATCGATACAATTGGGTTTTTATTGGAAAACTTCGAATGGTAATGTTCATTCGATGTGAGTATTATGTGACGAAGCCTAGTAATAACATGAAAACCTTAATTACTTATTTACATACCAATTTAACCAAATTGCTGGCCATCATGTCTCTGTCTGTCTGTCTGTCTGTCTATCTGTCTGTCTGTCTGTCCGTTTGTGTCTGTCTGTCTGTCTGTTTGTCTGTCTGTCTGTTTGTGTTTGTGTCTGTTTGTGTCTGTCTGTCTGTCTGTCTGTCTGTCTGTCTGTCTTTCTCTCTTCATTTGTCTGTCTGTCTGTCTGTCTGTCTGTCTGTCTGTCTGTCCGTTTGTGTCTGTCTGTCTGTCTGTCTGTCTGTCTGTCTGTCTGTCTGTCTGTCTGTCTGTCTGTCTGTTTGTGTCTGTTTGTTTGTTTGTTTGTTTGTTTGTGTCTGTCTGTCTGTCTGTCTTTCTCTCTTCATCTGTCTGTCTGTCTGTCTGTCTGTCTGTCTGTCTGTCTGTCTGTCTGTCTGTCTGTCTGTCTGTCTGTCTGTCTGTCCGTTTGTGTCTGTCTGTCTGTCTGTCTGTCTGTCTGTCTGTTTGTGTCTGTTTGTGTCTGTTTGGATTAATTTACGACCAGTTATACAAATATCTATCCGATCATAAACTTTTATCGGAGTGTCAATCTGGCTTTCGACGATCTCACTCTACTACCACATCACTACTTGATTCTACTAATGAATGGTATGTCAATATGGAAAAAGGAAAGTTAAATTCGGTGATTTTCCTTGACCTGTCAAAAGCCTTCGACACAGTTAACCACTCTATTTTGATAAATAAATTATCCGCATACGGATTATGCATTGAAACAGTTGAGTGGTTTAACTCTTACTTAACTGGAAGAACACAACAATGCTTTGTCAATGGGCACCTCTCATATCCCCAAGAGTGGATGTTCATGATTTTCACCATGTTAATGAGTCTAGTAGTTACGATTTAAGACGCAGCAATACCAACCTTATTCTACCAAAACCTAAAACAGATTACTTAAAGAAAAGTTTCTCTTTCACTGGATCTAAAGTATGGAATACTCTTCCTTTGAATACTAAATGAGCAACTTCCTTATGTTCATTCAAACGGGAGCTAGCTATCCAACCTCAGTTCCAAAATTAATTTTAATTATTATCTATGTATATTCTATCATTTATTATCTATGTATATTTATGTATATTGCATGTAAATATTATTCGGCTCTTACGAAAAGCAATTTGTAATTGATAAGATTCCGAATTCAAATAAATCTGTCTGTCTGTCTGTCTGTCTGTCTGTTTGTCTGTCTGTCTGTCTGTCTGTCGATAAAAACCTATAAAAAGAGTTAGGGTAACCAAATCTCTGGTTAGATCATATTGATAATATGTCACGAAAAGTAAATGTATCCATTTTAGGTCTTCGACAAATAAGAGTTTGTTTCCCTAGAAACATCAATTACAGTATATACTGTAATTCACTAATCCAACCTTTATTAGATTATTGTGATGTTGTGTGGGATAATATTGCTTCTACAACTGCCGGCAGATTACAAAGCTGCAGTAGTATAGCAAGTAGGGCTGCGAGCCCAATCGACTTCAAACGTGAATATAAACACCAAAACATCACCAAATTTGCCAAATCGCGATTCGACAAATTTGACGATGTTTTGGTGTTTATATTCACGTTTGAAGTCGAATAAGCTCGCAGCCCTACTTGCTATACTACTACAGCGGTCGTTAGTCAATCTAGACACCCTTCGCACGTTTTCTACTAAATTGATGTCAAACACACGCGAGACTAGCGAAACAATACCAAATTTATACTAAATTTGACACCATTTCAGCCACATTTAAAAAATAGAGAGTGTCGTTTCAAAATTCTCACAAATTACATTTAGGAAAAAATAGAAAGTGTCATTTCAACATTTTCGCGTGTTAAAAAAATAAAATGTGGAGCGAGCCCACATTCGCATATTAAAAAATAGAGAGTGTCATTTCAACATTTTCGCATTTTTGTTCAACAAACTACGACCGACGCGTTCTCAATTCACGCGCGAAAAAAAACCACTAGATTTTGATTCTAGTGGTGATGTTTATCCAAATGGATAGCAAAATGGCGCTCTTTTGATTGGCTAACAACGTTAGCTAACAAATAACCAACTACTCTACGAATTAGTCCGTTTGCTCACTACTCTCAGTGTTTACCACCTCGCTCCTAAAATGGTGATCGTACACATGTTTCGACGTTATAATTCCTCCAGACAACAAGCCTAAGAAAGGCACGTATGGTGTCACAACCGCGACAATGCTCTCGACGTCTTTCTTTAGTAACGGATCTTTTTGTAGTTCGTCATTTAGTTCGTCAGGATTCTCTATAGCGTTCAACCCATCTAGTAAGCTGGCGAATTTGCTGATTAGCAAGTCGGTGAGAAAAGCGTTTGCGATCTCCATTCTCTTCAACTCGTGTTGGCGCCATATCTTATCAATAACTTTTGCGGACGCTTTTTTAATGTATGCTTCGGACTGACTCACCACGCCGTCACCGGACAGTCTAATAAGTTCGGATCTCCTAACGTCAATGTCATCTTCCACAGTCGAAGTGTTGTCAGTCTCCTCAACTAATTCCTCAATCGTAGGATTTTCCTCACTTTTGCGTTTCACCATCGCGTTATTACTTATACCCATATTTTATTGCGGAATAACAACTTCGTGACTGTATGGATAGCGCAGTGAGATTTCGAGTCTAGCGTACTTATTATTTTTTAATGCGGTCACAATCGCCAACGATTTTTCTCTGCTAATGTTTCCAAGGTAATCGTCGATAACGACCTTCATATCACTCCTACTTGGGCAGTAGAAGCAAACGAGCTTACTAATATTTTCTCTGTACGGTTTTGCGATCGACGTCAGTTGTTGTGTGATGACAATAACGCTCAACATAAAATGTCGCGCGCTAAAAGCCAAGTTGACCAATTGACTAGTCCTATTCTTGACATCTTGAGAGCTCGCACAGTCGTCCAACACAATCAGAGTGTTAGTGCCTTTAAAAACATTTGTTACACACTTGAGAACAGCGTCGACACTGTCCTGTGTGCAGTCTATCGCTAGCACGTCGGGGTCGCGTATGTATCTCCAATCTTGGTACGCTTTGTTCCACTCAAAAGTAGGGCAAATCAACACAATGTAGTCAAATTTATTAAAGTACTCAGATTCCAATGTTTCCAGCAAATAATGCGTCTTACCACAAGCTGTCATACCAACAATTAGCATATTAAACGGAGTCTCCATTAACTCACGTTTGATTTAATACTGGATTGACTGCAACCCATTGTTCATGAAGTTGACCAACCCATCGCTTATCACAAACACCCTACACATGACGTTCGCAGTCGTCACTTTTTTAGTGATTTCAAGAAGCACGCCAGATTGTGTGTTCACAATTTTTTTACCAGTGGCGACGTTGTAATTATCTTGGACGCTCCTCAAGTCGATGACTAGCGCAAAGCCATCTTTATAGAACTTCTGTATGGTCATGAACTGAGCGTGTTCTTCACCCAAACCAAACAGTCGTTTCGCTTCTGCGTAGAACTTCGACTTTGGGATGCCTTGTGAGTACACACTATTTGGCACACCTTCAATTGTGACTCTAACACTCTCAATATTTGGGTAAAGAAACTCCTCGCTGTCTGTTCGCACCTTATTCGTGAATAGCAACACAATCGCCTTCATGCTTTTTCTTGGTAGATTAATGTTTTCATTCACAATGGTCGTACCTTTATCCCATTCGGTGGTTTTCATCAACGTAACGTGCTCATATGACAAACTACGACCACTTGCATAGCCCGACGCTATTTCATCAGCAAGCTCTTGGTTATCAATCGTCTCGTACTCAAGCTCGAGGTTCTCCAGAGTGTATCCACCCACAGCGCTACCAGATTGCGCCACCATGATGTCTGCGGCCTTCGGAAGTGTGATCACGTACTGTAAGTTATTGTTCATGCTAAAAGGAGCGTACAACCCGTGGTCATTCATAATCTTACCAAGCTTAATCCGCAGTTTCGTTCCAATCACACCAAACATCAACGCGTCACTAACTTTAGCAACGTTCCCACTCGTCGCACCACTGTCATCCTTAGAAACTAGCTTTCTCAAGTTCTCACCACCAATACCATAATCAATCATTTGGTCTCGCGCAGTAACACTTTCCCAAAGGTCACGATAAACACCAGTGTAATTTTCCCCATTGTTGTCATACACAGTTTCCCCAGCTAGTCTCACAACAAGTTTCTCAACCAACAACTTGCTCACATTGTTCAAGAACCAGCTTTTGGCGTTTGCGTTTTTAAAGTCGAACACTAGACCCAACGATCCAGGCACCAAACAGCTGCTAACCTTAAGCTTCGGTATATCAATGTAAAGTTCCTCACCAGGACTGACCTTATTAGGATTCAACGTGATCACATGCTGCGTTCTCACCCCTTTTATGCCACCCATGGTCGCTCGTCTAAAACCAGGGCTCAACTCTGCCGACGTGACGTTCATATACCCTTACATATGTTTTATCGCTACCGTTTTAGCTTGTAATAATCATAAGCGAACCACGCGAGTACCACCGCGAGTACCCACAGATTTTGAGCCAACCAAGCGAGACCCTTCGCACCCAACGTCAGCATATTGTAAACTAAATTAGCCAATCCAACAGCCCATGGACCCATCTTCGTTATCGCGTTCTTAACAGCCTGCGCAAATGACCTCGTGGCCATAGCACCTTTCATAACAGCAGACCTCCCAGCGATAATAATAGTTGTTATAATTCCAGCCACTGAAATCGCTACAGCGCTCAACCCAACCATATTTTCTTTAGCCCATTCCTTAAATTTCTGAAACCTGTCAATGTCGACTTCTTGTTGCGCTCTAACCTCTTCTATTCGCCGCTTTTCTACGACTTCTTCTCTGGCTTGCGTGAGTCCCACCTCTCTAGTAAGCAAACCGTCGTACTCTAGCTTTTCGTCACTCGTAAGACCACTTTGCTTATTTTTTGTATCAAGCTCTATCATTTTCCTACTCGTTTCATTTATCGCTTCCTGATAATAGTCTGCTTGCATTTGCAACGCACCAGTGTCACCTATTCTCGATTCACGCAACACGCTATCGCTTGGGTTAAGCACACCATTATGTTCGCGGTTTTCTTTATGTGATAGTCCACGTATGTCGGCGTAACCCACTTTTGTATCAATTACTGGGGGGTCGTCTAGGGTTGCTTCTGTTGTGGCGACTGTTGTTTCTGCGCTCTCAGGGATTTGACTAACTAACTGTTTGAACTGCTCAATAGCCCTTTTACTATTGTCATCTATGCTGTAGATCAAGTCTTTTTTTTTCCCAGGTTTTAGAATTCGTTTGGGTTTTCCATATTTACCATCTTTGTTTATCGGTTTGAAAAGAATAGCCCCCGAGTCCGTAACCCACGACCTGTTGACTATTTCCCTTGACACGTCGTCGTGGTCGAGTCCCTTTTTGTTTAATTTACGTATTTTCCTATTTATTAGCTTGATTCTTTTCACATTGTTTTCTGTTAGCTCTTTGTTGGACGCTTTTAGCTCACCCAGTCTTTTCTTAATTTCCTCCTCCTCTCCAAAAGCTATACTAAAACTTTCGTCATTGACGTCACCATATGTGTCCTGCTCAACAAACTCTACCGCTGGGACTTCTGTGTTAGTCCCCCTTATTGTCACCGTCTTACCATCGTTAGTGTCGATAAATGACGTCTCTTCTTCTTGAAACCTTCTATCATATTCGTACTGTAATTTATCCACTCTCTCACGCAATTTACCATACTCGACACGCACAATGTCTGGCATGTCGTCGCCGCCATCATCGCCATACTTGTCGGTGATTAAATTATAGTCTCGAGTGACTTTTTCAAGTTCGTCACTTATTTGATCATCGGTGTACCTATCAAGTCTATCGAAGTCCTCCATCCCAATCTCGTCAAAATCTCTCCCACTTTCAGCCATATTACATTAGCTCACGTTTTGAATATCGCTTTCTGGTATCCACGAATCACATTTTCTTTCTAGTTTAGATAATTGTACGCAAGCCACGCGAATGTCACCGCAAACACCCACAGATTTTGAGCTAACCAAGCGAGACCCTTTGCGCCTGTCACCAGCGCGTCATAAACTAAGTTCGCCAATCCAACAGCCCATGGACCCATCTTCATTATCGCGTTCTTAACAGCCTGTGCAAACGACCTCGTAGTCATAGCGCCTTTCATAACGTTAGTCCTCCCAGCGATAATAACAGTCGTCACAATTGCTGCCACTGAAATCGCTAAAGCACTCATCCCGACCATATTTTCTCTAGCCCATTTCTTAAACTTCTGCAATCTGTCAATATCAATCTCTTGTCGCGCTCTAACCTCCTCTATTTGTCGCTGTTCAATAATCATGTCTCTAGCCTGTATGAGTCCAATCACTCTTTCAGCTAGATTAATATGCTCTTCACCCCCCACAGTCGCGAGATCTTTTTTACCAAGCTCTGCCATTCTCTCGCCCGCTTTGTCTATCGCTTCTCGAAAATAGTCTACTCGTGTTTGCAATGTACCAGTACCACCTATTCTTGACTCAGACGTCACACTCTCGCTTGGGTTCAGTAGCGCATTTAACTCGCGGTTCTCGATTGGTGTTAACCCAAGTATGTCGACGTACTCTACGTGTGTGGTGTCTAACAATGACGCACTCCTCGCGACGTCTTCGTGGTCTTTTGCGTTGTCATTAATCCGCGTCTCAATATCACTAAAGGCCTCCTCCACGCGTTGGCGCTCCCTTCTACCATGTTCGCGAGCCAGCCCACTCCTCACTTTAGTTAGTCTAACTCTCTCGCCGACTGCAACGTTTGGGTCGTCCCAAGCTAGCTCACTATCTTTAGTGGCTTTTTCAAGACTACGCTCTAGTTCGTCGTCGGCGACATCTTTGTATTCGTTAGAGCTACCCATCTCAAGGTTGTCGAAACCACTTTCAGTCATATTACATTAACTCACATTTTGAATATCGCTTTCTGGTATCCACGAATTGTGTTTGCTCTCATAACCCAACCATTTAACCAGCGCCATCTTCTTCCCTCTGACTTTCTTTCTTTTCAACACCTTTTCAACTCTGTACACATCATCACCACGTTTCTTATTGACCAGCGATAATTCCTGTTCGTAAAATTTACCAATAATCTGTTCACCGGTGTGATCCTCAATTTCGTACACATTTGGATCACCGCGAATAACTTTCACCACTTTAAACAGCTCCTCAGTGAAGTTGGCTTCATAGCCCTTTGTGAACACACTCTTGTATTTACTAATTCTCACTGACTCGCCAACTCTAAACTTTGGCAATGGATTGTCTGCAAATTGGTGACCAAACAAAGTGGTCCACACTTCACCTTCATTTGACTTATCGACATCCTTCGGCTTCATCATAATGCTGCGATTCACATTGCTATTGTAATTGCTTACAAACTGGTCCAAAGCGTCAACCCATCTATACGTTCCACGAGCGTAAAAGTGCTTCCACATAACACTCTTCAGACTTCTATTAAAACGCTCGACAACAGCGGCCTTTTTGTCGCTCTTAGTGCTGAAATATTCAACACCATGTTTTTTCAACAAACTTTTCACACCAACATTGTAGAACTCAAGTCCATCGTCAAATTGCGCTAACTTAGGTGTGACCCCAAACCGATCTTTAAAGTCGTTCAACAATTTTCCAACAGCCTTAGTCATGTTCTTAGTGTCTTTTCTGTAAACTGCAATGCCAAAAGCGTATCTACTCAATATTTCAATGCCTGTCAATATCCAATAATACCCTCCATTCTGTTTTGAGTACTTACTCATGTCCACTAGATCCATTTGTAGCTCTTCACCAAGAAATCCAACAAAAGTCGCACGGAATTTATGTTTTCTCACAATAGGTTTGTACCTAGTGTAAGTGTCCTGCGCTGTCAACCATTCTTTCACTGTTTTTCTAGTTACTTTCAACCCGTCTCCCAATGCGCTTTGATACAATTTCTCTACACCACTGTACCCCGTCTTAGGATTGTAATAAATGTCTCTCAACCCTTGTTCTGTTTCCACACCGAGTTCCATATAATTCACACAATATACAGTTCCAATAGCACCGCGCCAATTTTGAGATCGTTGTTATTTGGTTTGACGCGAAACGTCATACTTGAGTAAACACCTTTTTTAATGCCCACCTTTGACTCAATGTCTACGTGGCGCTGCACTAACCCTTTCAATGACTGTTCGGTAGGTATTGGTAGCGTTGTGATCACATTGCTACGCTTCCCATCAACACCCACATTGCTTTCAGTCTCGACAATATCACATAAGATTTCTATGTACTTCAGACCTCTGTACATATCAACCTTGTTTGGGCTGACGTGCCACTTGTTATCTATCAAGATTACCACATCCTTCGCGAAACCAAGCAAAATCCCGATACTACCCAGCCTTAGCTCTACTCCGGTGACGCTACGACTCGTAGACTGAGCTTTAACCCTACTTTTACCTGTGGTCGTCAGTTTCTCCACCACGAAGTCTACATTGAACGCCTCAAGCTCGTGTCGTAGAGCTCTAGCCAACGCGTCGAAGTTGTAGTGGCCCTCGTCCAACCAAGTTGCCGTGGACCATCGCCGTGGTCTACTCTGTCTAACGTATAATATTCTAATAATATTGCTACCCCCCACATTATCATAGTCCCAAAACACAGTGGCTGTCTTGACCATAATGCATGGGTTATCGTGCGTGACCATCACACTGTTGTCAAAGGACACCACTTTCTCCACACCTTCAATGAACACCGTCAACTTTCGCATTATGTATAACATATGGTATATTATATGCAGAAAGTGCTACAAGCGTGTAATGGCGAACACACCAAGCTCCATATAACTCACACAATATACAGTTCCAATAGCACCGCACCAATTTTGACACCGCCATTATTTGGTTTGACGCGAAACGTCATACTTGAGTAAACACCTTTTTTAATACCCACCTTTGACTCAATGTCCACATGACGTTGTACTGACCCCTTCAAAGACTGCTCAGTGGGTATTGGTAGCGTTGTGATCACATTACTACGCTTCCCATCAACACCCACATTGCTTTCAGGGTTAACAATATCACATGAGACTTCTATGTACTTCAGACCTCTGTACATATCAACCTTGTTTGGGCTGGCGTGCCACTCCTTCCCACTTAGGATTAATGTGTTCTCCGCAAAGCCAAGAAGAGGTCCAACCCTCAGCAATCTAAATGGGATCGCAGTCTTTACTCTACACCCACCAGATGGGGTTTTCTCTACTTCAAGAGTTGACCCCATGTTGGGGATCTGGAGCCTTATGTACTCAACCAACGCGTTGAAGTTATAGTGTCCTTGAGGTAGTGAGTGTTGTATGAGACCACTAGAGCCACTGAAGGAAAAGTCGATTGTGTTCGCCAGTACGTTGTCGTAGTCCCAAAACACGGTGGCTGTCTTGACCATAATGTATGGGTTGTCACTCACGATCATTATTGCGTTGTCAAAGGACACGACTTTCTCTACACCTTCAATGAATACCGTCAACTTTCGCATTATGTATAACATATGGTATATTATATGCAGAAAACCCTTCGTGAGTACTATGGAAAGCACTACAAACTCGCGATGGCTAACACATCGAAGGCTACACATAACGCAAAGGCAGACCTCATCAAAAAGTATCCTCACGCTACTTTAAACAAATTTGAGTTCTATCCAAATATTTTGCAAGATGGTAAGATCATGAGTGTCGATGTGTATTTCAGAAACAACGACATCCTCAGCACAGACCTCTAATCAATACTACGACCCTGACCATATAATATAGTGTGTGTTATGTAGATGCTAACAAAAAGAAAGCAAGGTGAACTAATTCTTCTTGGTGAATTTCCAAATGCGCAACTAGATAAGTTTGAGTTTGGGTACAACCTCGCAGACGACAATAAAACAGTCAAGACCGTTGACATTTACTTCAAGTCAGGTCCGAAGTACTCTGACATGATAAGCATAAAGTCACCAAAGTTCACGAAGAACGAGGGCTTCACAACATTCCTTAGCAATACACCAAGATTCCCAAGAATATGGTCGAGCGATGGACGTGTCCCAAAGTTACTACTGACAGAGACCCACAAGAGCTACAGAGAAGTTGAGACGTTTCCACCATACGTCCTAAATTACCCAACCCACAATTTTGACGTCTTTGTTGACGACAATAATTCCTTCAAATCAGACCTACCGAAAATATTCATTGACACCAAAAGACGTCACAACGACAAGGCAATTGGTGGTAACGTTAACACAGTTTGGACTCTACTCGAGAGTTACTATCAAGCGATCGCAGGTATGTACATCGCTACATATCGCTCAGGGGTGTCTCTACAGAACTTAAGTTATCAAGTCGACGTTCCGAAGCAAGTCGTAGGTCTCATGAGGTTTCATGTGTACTTCACCATTCGTCGCGTGATGTTTCGTTTGAGTAAGAGCCAAGTTGACATTAACAACATCTTAAGACTGTACCTCCCTGACTGGCGACTTTTGAAAGGACATGTGCCATTGACTGATGTTGACAATAGATACATCAAGGACATCCAAGGTGATTATCGTCGGTATTGCCCAAGACACTCTGACGGGTTCACACCATTAGGACAAGAACTACTAAACCAATCGATTGAAGTTTACATGTACGCCATTCTTGGAGCCCAAGCGAGGTCAAAGCAAAGCATCGTCGGAACTAGAGCTAGTGCTCGAGAAACACAACAAATCTTTAGAGACATCGTTGAAAACGCTGTGGTTCAATATTCACCGAGTGTTTGGATCAACCTTATGAACAAAGCGATTAGTGACACCAACGTTAAGCTAGACACAGCTGTGACACCCAACACTTGGCTGATCCCCAGAAGCATGGTCTTGTTAAAGGACCCCATCGTTGGTTACAATAACGTGCTAAGAACTTCGTCCGAGACTGGGATGACATTTGGGTATAATGACGGGTTGAACTACCACCGAGTGCCAAAAGCGAAGCACAAAAAAGTCCACCAAGCGGCAGGACTTCACTTGGAAACTCTAGCTACGCCACCTGCAAAGAAAACAGTGGTCACCACCAATCAAATAGCGCAGACCACCACAAGTAAGTCAGACACGACAACGTTGGCGATAATCTTAGGGTTCTCAGCAGTCTCTGGCTATCTACTAACCAAATACACCTTGAAGTAGTAATGAGTCTAAACTATGGGTATGAGTCTGACGACCCTCACGATAAAATACTAAAGAGAACGAAAAGGCATCTGGACGAAGATCCTAAATTAAGCGCGACTGGTGGAAGGATGTCTGGAATAATAGACATGCAAGGCTCAGCGATAAAAAACGTAGCAGACCCAGTCGATGACTCAGACGCTATCAATAAAAGAACTCTAGAGCAACTACTATCAGGTTTCCTCAAGAGTCAGTCGTATAATGTTGTGCTTGACTTCAACGTTAGCACACACGCCTTGAAAAATGTGGAATTTCACGCCAATGGTTCAAACAACGTGAAAGCCATTGGTGGAACAAGTAAATTAGTGCAGAACAACCCAGCTTATGGTCCTATTATCGGCATCAGAAGTGTAAGCCAAAGTTTTCTGTCCCCTGTGTTAACACCAATCCCACTTGAGTCAGGTCTCCATTTTAATTGCCCAAGTATGCAATGGTGCGACCTCTCTATTTTTGTTGTGGTGAGGTTACCAATGAGAACCGCTGGATCAAATTGGGAGACAATTATATCAAACGACGATGGTAGTTGGGACAAGTTCATAGGGTACAAGACTGGTATGACTAATGGACTCGCGTATGGTGGTAGCGTCCCAGCGATGGAGAGCATATGCACTATTCCGAGTGGTGTTGACCTCACAAAAACGCATATGATATCGATACACTGGCAAATGGACAATTCACACGTCAGAGTCAACAACGTTAAGTCAACCGATTCAGACTTCGTAGCGAATATGGGAAAGATAGGCACACCTTATGGAACAATTTTTGGAATACATCGACCAAGAATACCACTCGCACCCTATGCGTACCCATCATTGATAGAATTCTACGGCATGAAAATCGTGAGTGGCTACATGGCAAACCGAGACATCATAATCATGGGTGGAAAAATGATGAAGGAATATGGTATAAAGTAAATGGGAGCATGTGTTTCAAAAGAACGTGAAATATATAAAATAAATAAAACGACTGATCACATGTTCAAAGCTGGTGGATCGTTTGGCCGCGGCGACGTGACTCTCGAGCTCCACGCTGAAATTGGTATGAGGTCTAAAAAGACTTATGGCGAACCTATTACGCTACCAGAGTCAGACAAAGTAGGAGTGGTAGGAGACGTGACCTAAGTTATGTAATGGGTTGGCTTAGAAAGCTGATTCGTAACATTAGAAACTTTTTCAGACGACGTAGAAAACTGAGGGCTAATAAAACACACCTGCTGCATTGGTACACAACAAACCAGATCTATAAAAAACCTGACACCTATGTCGAGTAGTTTTTTTGTAGGAGACTATAATATAGTGATGACCTCCACAGCGCTTCGATTATTCGACTTCGATGGCCACCAAATCACAACGGTCATGGGCAACGGTGAAATATGGTTCAAAGCAAGAGAAGTCGCAAGTGCTCTAGGTTACGCTCGACCAAAAGACGCAGTTAATGACCACGTCGAACCCGATTGCAAAATGAAGATGGAACAAGCCTCGTTTATCAACGAACTTGGGGTCTACTCATTGGTGTTCTCGAGTAAAATGGAACGTGCGAAACACTTTGGAAGGTGGGTGCACTCAGAAGTCTTACCAAGCGTTAGAAAAAGTTTAGCTGACGTCGGTCTCAAACACAACCAGTTTAAAATGATCACTGAGTTCGACCTTCATACGAAAGTTGTTGGTTTTCTTAGGAGATATTATCCAGAAGCTATTTTGATAGCCGCTTGTGGTGAGAACCAAGACACTTCTGCGAAGAGAATAAATTCGTGGAAAAAAGGTTACCAACGTGGGACACCTGACTTAGTTATTGCCAATGCAAACCGACAGCATAGCGGACTTGTGATTGAGTTCAAGAATCCAGGTGGCACAGGTAAGACATCCAAAGAGCAGGAGTCTCTGTTGCTTAGATATAAATCCGCTGGTTATCTAACACTCTTGTGCGACTCATATGACGACGCTATTACCACAGTGATAAAATATCTCTTTGACGTTGGGTTTCAATGCTCTCACTGCCTTCGCAAATTTAAAAATAAATCAGCGTTGAGTAACCACGAGAGACGCTATTGTAAAGAGACTTTTTAGACAGTGAGTAATAAGTTGAATTAGCGCTCGTTCTCGTTGTTGAGACGACGTCTGAAGTGACAACTGCTCTAGCATTTTTTAAAGACGTTTTTAACTCAGTAAAAAATGTCTGCGAAACTTTCTCTACTTATTTCACAAACCTTCTGACCACTGTGTGAAAAAAATGTTTCTATTTACATTGGACGCTTCATGTGACCAATGTCTAAATTTAAAAAAGTGGGGTATCCGAGAACACCCTTAATTTTGTGTGGAAGGATGATGACGTCTGCACACTGCGCGATATTGCTCAGCACCACCAACGAATGATGGTCCTGGGTTGTATCTCCAATTGAATGGCGCTTCAACAGTTGTTCCGTAAGTGTCGCGACAAACGGCGCAATACGCTTTTAGAAATGTGATGTCGTCTGCCATTGGGAAGAGTGTGTCGAGTTCACCAAGTCTTTTTAAGTGCTCTGTTGTTATGAGACCACAAATAATGACGTGAATGCCAGCTTTAATGTACTCACGGGTAATTGGGAGTAACCCAGAGTACCAATGGCCCTCATCAATGCCGATGACGTCATAATCGGCTATCTCGGAAGAACTTGGAAGGTTGGTGATTAACTTCGCAGGTAAACTGTCTGATCCGACAACAATGGTCTGACGATGTGTGGAGAACGCGTGGTCAGTTCGTCTGGTGTCGCGTTTGTTGTTCATGTAAAGGACTTTGAGCCCTGACTTACTTAACGTGAGTAACCTGCGGAGAGTCTCTGTCGTTTTTCCTGCGAACATGGGACCAATCACAATTTCTAGTCTACCGACTTTCTTCATGGTTACTATACCTCCAGAGAAACGCTCTCCCCTCTTGCGGCAACTGTTGCTCGTTGTTAAATATCCGCTGAAGCTCTAAGTTTTTAAGATGAGACCTCGAGCTCTCGTGTCTTGAGCGATGCATTGGGTTGTTGGTAACCACACCACATGGGTAACAATTGTACGACGCGCCGCCGTGCGCAAAATCCAGGTGAGTGTGTGAGAGTATGTGACTCATAATATCGCCCGCACTCAGTATTTCGTTACACCCCACCCTACAAACGTTAACGTCACAGTTTGCGGCGAGGTGTAGCCACGCTTTGAGTTTGGTTGAGCATGGTTTCCATAGAAGGGTCGCCAAGAACACTTCGAGGTAGTTACCGAGTAGTGTAGCGGCGGACTCGCAAGGGTTGCTCAAGTAGTGGCTACTTGCTAACGTAAGACGTTTGAATGGTGAGTAACACCACACAGGGATCACCTTGGCTAGTTCGTTAACCATCCTGTTGGCTCTAACTTCATCAAGCTCGACCCAAGCCTCATGAGCGAACTTTGTATAGAGAATCTGGGCACTAAATTGTCTCGACACCTCTTCGTTTTTACGATCGGGGTCGCACAACTTGAAGACTTGCGAGTACCCTTTTAAGACGTTGGGTCCAGAGGCGCCTTGTGGGGTAGACGCATCGACAAAGGACACTCTCCGCATTGCGTCGATCTCCTCTTCTTGGCGGGCTTGGTCTTGAGTCATCTCTTCTGCGGTGTCTTGGACTTGAGTCATTATGTTATACTCCCAGAAAAAATCCTAATTTTTTTTAGCGCGTTTGGTTTGGAACTGTGAGATACCTGTGAGGTCAACTGTGAGACACCTGTGAGGTCAACTGTGAGTAAGATAATATGTGATAGTGTATTAGATGGTTGAAGACTCACAGACGGCTGTTGAAGCGAAGATCACAGCTGATGTGAAAAGTGTTAAGGTAAAGGACCCAAAGCGTGTCGCCGCTGGTAAAAAGTTGGCTGAGATATCGAAAGCTGCGAAAGAAAAGAAAATGCGTGAAATGATAGTCAATGAAGAACAGGGTAGTGAGTGGAGCTATGGTTATGTTGTCGGAACACTTGGTGTAATCATCGCTGGTGCTTCGTTATGGTACACAATTAGCAGTGAAAAAGAGACACGACTAGAGCCTGTGAGTACTGCACCAGCTGTGTCAGAAAGTTGTAGAACTCGTCGTCCAACACTTGACACATTTGATTCTTGAACAAAACACACGACAATGTATATATGTCTGCGATCGATCGAAAAGAACTTATGAACGAATTGTACGATGCGCTACTTGTTACGACTGGCGCTGTGGCAGTGAGTATGATCTCTAAAAAGGCTTTGGGAGAACCATTGGGAACACCAGAGACAGTTAAAGGCACAGTGAAACTTGCTGCAGCTGTTGGTGCAGGAACGCTGTTAGTAAAATGGGCGCAATCGAAAAAGTGGATACCGACAGATCCATTCAAATCAACGTAAGTTAATGGCGAGCGTTGTGGCTGGAGGGATATTTAATGCAGTGGCTTTTGCAGGCGCTGGCTTTATGTTTTCGAAGTTTAATCATTCAGGTTATGAGACCGAGATGAAAAGACATAACCATGCGTTGGAGCAGTTAGCCAGCGCGAAAGAAGCGTGGTATGAAAATGAGATTGCTAAAAAAGATAAGATTCAGCGTTTACGGCAAATGCTCTCAGATGCTAACGCTGACATCAATGACACAAACCACGCGTTGGAAGAACTTAGAAGCGTAATGACCATTCAGCACGGCGGACAAGTGTTCACTGACCTCCCGAGGATCGCGGATTACTACCAACCGAGTGCGGAAATGGAGGAATACCAATTGTTGTTTGTTGGTGCGTTAGGTTTGGGTAGTGGAATAGCGGTGTGGGTGCTAACTCGGTAAAAAAATGTTGGAGTAGTATAAGAGTGATGGACAAACTTATGAGGCAGATGAGTTATGGCTTAACAATTGACGAAATCGCGAATGAGACGCAAATTGAGTGTGGAGGCACCTTCAGGCTTTACTACTGCTCGGATTGTGACGTTGTAAAAAATGTGACTGACTGTGGTGGGTACGCATGTCCAAAGTGTGGCGACACCGAATGGGGCTACACTCAGAGTTACAGCGACATGAGACTCACACGACTAAAAAGCGTTCACAAACGGTCTTGGTGGATGGGGAGAAGACTACGGAACGTTGTGAAGTACGAGCACCTTGAGTTGATAAAAGAGGACTTCCTGAAAGTTGTCAATGTGCTGCACTCATGCAATTTGATAAAGGGTAGAAATGTCAGCAGATACGGATACTACATTATTAGGTTGTGTCATAGAAGACAACTCGAGACACTCAAGAAGGTGTCAGACCTCAAAGACGGGAAGGTGAAAGATAAGTTCGACGACAATTTGTTTGGGGTGGTGTACCCAAAGCTAGGATGGTGCGAAAGTGGCGACAATTATTACAACGAGTGGTTTAGGAAAAAAACAAGTGTAGTATATAGAAGCCAATGAGTCGGACTGTGAGGAACCCGCTGAAAAAAAGACGGGCGCATAAGACGAGTGCAGCCGTTGTCAATTCACTAACAGATGAAGCGACCAACGTTCACGGCTTCTTTAGAGACCAAGAAACACAACCTCTAGTCGAAGACCTCGCACCGTCAACGCATCTGTTGGATCGAGCACTGAGAGGGTTCACAAGGTCCTATGGAGTCGAAGTAATTGACGACAGAGACATCAATCAGGTAAATGGTAGTAGAAGCGCTGTCACTAACCTTTTGAGACGTGAACTAGGTGAGACCAACGGGATGAAAGTGGTGGAGACAGTCAAGGTCACTTTTGAGAAAGTTTTAGAACTCGATAAGACCACGTACAAAACTGCCTACTTTAACAGCGAGACGTTCGTCGTCATTAACGAGCATGACATCGAGGGTGTTGCCAATCGTGGATCGGAGCAGATTTTTGACGCGGATAGCTGGGTGGTTATCTGAGGGGTCTGGATGGACTATCGACAAAATAGATGCACACTACGTTAATGTCGCTATTTACAGACCTTTGCGTGGGAGTAGCTACATTGTGTTGCCAAAGGAGCTGCGCAACAGTATGAAGGGTCTGATAAATGTAAATAACGATGATGACAACAAGTGCTTTAGATGGTGTCACCTAGCGCATAAGTTTCCTGTTGGAAAACACTCCGATAGAACGTCGAAGTACGCTAGGCATGCCAGTGAGTTGAATTATGACGGAATTGACTTCCCAGTCACACTCAAAGACTACAACAAGATCGAAAAGGCGAACGATATTAGCATAAATGTTTTTGGGTATGAAAATAAGCAGCCATTCCCTGTGTAACGTTTCTAAGGAGGCGTATCCTGACCATATGGACCTACTGTTGATAACTAATGACGCGGGCAACAAGCATTATGTGTACATTCGCGATTTTAACAAGTTCATGTACCGTCAGACAAAGTATAAGGCGAGAAAGCACTTTTGCAGGTATTGTTTGCAGTGTTTCACCCGCGCGGATGTGCTTGAAAGTCATATTGAAGTGTGTTTGGTCATCAATGGGAAGCAAGCTATTAAAATGCCACAAAAAGGTGCGAAAGTGAAATACGAGAATTTTAGTAGACAGCTAAATGTGCCATTTGTGGTGTACGCAGACTTTGAGGCTATCACACAGAAGGTGCACACAGCGACACCATCAAGCGAGTGTAGCTACACAAGTGCTTACCAGAGGCACGTTGACTGTGGTTATGGGTATAAACTGGTTTGTTGCTACGATAACGAGTACAGTAAGCCAGTAAAAGTGTATCGCGGTGAAAATGCAGTCAACAAGTTCATTGGGGAGATGCTAGAAATTGTCGAATATTGTAAAGAGACATCTGAGAGTCATTTTAACAAAGAAATGGTGTTGACTGACGACGATAAGAAGAATTTCGACGAGGCTAAAAGTTGTCATATTTGCAGTGTTGAGTACACTAGTGCTGACGTTAGAGTGAGAGACCACTGTCATGTCTCAGGTAAGTACAGAGGGTCTGCGCATCGTCAGTGTAACGTGAACTTTAGATTGACTGATAAAATTCCTGTGATCTTCCATAACTTGCGCGGTTACGATAGCCATTTCATTATGCAGGAGATTGGCAAGTTTGGTCAAGACATAAATGTGATACCAAACAACATGGAGAAGTACATGGCGTTCATGCTTGGAAAAAACTTAGTATTTTTGGACAGCTTCCAGTTCATGAGTAGTGGTCTAGACAACTTGGTGAAGAACCTACCAAGGGACGCTTTCAAATACACGTCAGAAGTGTTTCGTGACGACGGGTTGGCACTTATGACAAGAAAGGGGGTCTATCCTTATGATTATATGGACTCCTTTGAAAAATTCGACGAAAGCGAGCTACCCTCCAAAAAGGACTTTTACAATATTCTAAATGACGAAGATATTACGGAAGAAATGCATGAGCGTGCTTGCGATGTGTGGGACTACTTCGACGTTGAAAGTATGGGTGGGTATCACGACCTGTATTTGAAAAGCGATGTGCTCTTGCTTGCCGACGTTTTTGAGAACTTTAGAAAGACATGCCATCGCGAGTATAAATTAGACCCTTGCCATTATTTCACATCGCCTGGATTGGCTTGGGACGCCATGCTAAAGATGACTGGAGTAGAACTCGAATTATTGTCCGACATCGACATGTTCCAGTTCGTAGAACTAGGTATGCGTGGTGGTGTGAGCTACATATGTAACAGACATGGCGTGGCGAATAATAAGTACATGGAAGGGTATGACAAAGAGCGAGAGTCGAAGTATTTGATGTACCTTGATGCCAACAATCTGTATGGATGGGCGATGAGTCAAAGTTTACCTACGGGTGGCTTCAAGTGGTTGACTGAGAAAGAGATAAAAAAAGTTAATCTATGCGACTATCACGACGGTAGTAAAAAGGGTCTGTTGCTTGAAGTCGACTTGGAATACCCAGACCATTTGCATGACCTACACAACGACTACCCGGTGGCTCCTGAGAAGATGGAAATAACTGTCGACATGTTGTCGGAGTACTGCACGAAAATTAAAAATAAGTTTGATGTGAGTGTTGGCGGTGTGAAGAAGCTGGTGACTAATTTGATGAACAAAAAAAAGTATGTGTGTCACTATAGAAATCTGCAGTTGTATGTAGATCTTGGATTGAAAATCAAAAAGGTGCATAGGGTCCTACAGTTTGACCAGTCCAAGTGGTTGGGTAAGTACATTGACTTTAACACAGTCAAAAGAACCGCGGCTAAGAACGCTTTTGAGAAGGACTTTTTCAAGTTGATGAACAATAGTGTGTTCGGAAAAACGATGGAGAATTTGAGGAAGCGTGTGGATGTAAGATTAGTGACCACCGAGAAAAAGTTAGAAAAGCTTGTCTCGAAGCCGACGTTTGTGTCTTGCAAAATATTTAGCGAGAATTTAGTTGCTGTCCACAAAGTCAAAGAAACGCTGACACTAAATAGACCTGCATATGTGGGTATGTGCATACTAGACTTGAGTAAAACGCTGATGTACAATTTTCACTACAATTATATTATGAAAAAGTACTCTAGCGACACCTGTAGATTGCACTTCACTGACACTGACAGTCTGTTGTACTCAATCAAAACTGGCGACGTCTACTCTGACTTTATGATGGAGCGCGAAAAGTTTGACAATAGCGATTACCCCGCAGACAGCCCATTCGCTTTTAAAGAGAATAAGAAAGTTATTGGGAAGATGAAGGACGAGTGCGCTGGAACACCAATTATTGAGTTCGTTGGGTTGCGCAGTAAAATGTATAGCTATTTGAAAGAGGGTGGGGGTGGTGGGAAAACCGCTAAAGGCATTAGAAAGAATATAATTAAAAAAGTAATCAGACACGAAGATTACAAAAGTGTGTTACTTGAGCAGAAACAATTGCGACACACAATGAAGACCATTAGAAGTGTCAAGCATCAGATTGGTAGTTATGAAATTAATAAAGTATCGCTATCCTGCTTCGACGATAAACGATACCTTTTAGAAAATGGTATTGACTCCTATGCATATGGTCACAAAAACATTGTAGTGAGAGACACCACTGAGAGTAGTGAGCAAACGGACTAATTCGTAGAGTAGTTGGCTATTTGTTAGCTAACGTTGTTAGCCGATCAAAAGAGCACCATTTTGCTATCCATTTGGATAAACATCACCACTAGAATCAAAATCTAGTGGTTTTTTTTCGCGCGTGAATTGAGAACGCGTCGGTCGTAGTTTGTTGAACAAAAATGCGAAAATGTTGAAATGACACTCTCTATTTTTTAATATGCGAATGTGGGCTCGCTCCACATTTTATTTTTTTAACACGCGAAAATGTTGAAATGATACTTTCTATTTTTCCCTAAATGTAATTTGTGAGAATTTTGAAACGACACTTTCTATTTTTTAAATGCGGCCGAAATGGTGTCAAATTTAGTATAAACTTGGTATTGTTTCGCCAGTCTCGCGTGTGTTTGACATCAATTTAGTAGAAAACGTGCGAAGGGTGTCTAGATTGACTAACGATCGCTGTAGTAGTATAGCAAGTAGGGCTGCGAGCTTATTCGACGTCAAACGTGAATATAAACACCAAAACATCGTCAAATTTGTCGAATCGCGATTTGGCAAATTTGGTGATGTTTTGGTGTTTATATTCACGTTTGAAGTCGATTGGGCTCGCAGCCCTACTTGCTATACTACTAGCTGCAAAATCGTGCAGCGAGAGTAATTACTTGTCAAGGTTACGAGGTCAGATCCAATGAAATAAGTCAACATTTAAGATGGAAAAATCTGTGTGAACTACGAGCCATAAATAACATGCCCCCCTAGGCCCTACCTACCTACCTTCCTACTACCTTTCTACCTACCTATCTATACCTAGAAAACCTATACTTTGTTTTCTAGGCTCGCCACACTCGATAACTTCGCTCTGAATCAGTGGCACCATATTTGTGTGGAAAGACAGCGTGATCCAGGTATTAGCACGTTTTACATAAATGGTTCATTGCTCTCAACAAGCGAAAACCCGTCCTTGAACATAGTCTTCCCTGGCGGGGGCTTACTCGTGATAGCAGAGGAACAGGACTCCTTAGGCGGTGGGTTCGACATAAGTCAATCTGTCTACGGTGAAATGGCACAATATAATATGTGGGATTACCTTCTCGGTCCTGACGTCATTGCCAAATTGTTTTCCAGGAAAGGTGGAACAGAGAATGGCAATTTGATTTCTTGGCCAGATCTAAAGAGCAAACCTATGGACAGCGGTGTTCAAATACTCCGACCATCTGAAACTTTCCAACCGACTGGTTTGTGACTTTGCATTTATTCCTTGACAGGAACCTTAGGGACCTGAATCTCAAAGGATTTATGGTGAAGGAAAATTTCGAGTGTTAATGGAATACATACATTTTAAGACCAAACCGGGACCAGTTGCGAAAAATGCAACTTCAAGGCCTTCTGGCTGGAATTGAACCTGCGACCGAGCTGGAATTGAAGCGGGTTCAATTCCAGCCGGAAGGCCTTGAAGTTGCATTTTTCGCAACTGGTCCCGGTTTGGTCTTAAAATGTATGTATTCCATTAACACTCGAAATTTTCCTTCACCATAAATCCTTTGAACATGTACTTTAATCGAGTGAAATGCCAAATATTACCTGTATATATATATATATATTAATAGGTTGTCTAACTAAAATTACACAAATGTCATTAACACGGTGTTTCACGCTTTACGCGATCATCATACGACTGATGATGACTGACAACCTATTAATAAATAAATTTAGCTCTACAACTCTGTATTGACTCTTTCTCAGTGAGACGTTTACTGTTCGCATTACGCATCGCCCACTGCTCGCAGTTTGAGCGCTTTGGTGACTCCACAATGCAATCCTACAATGTGTAGCCGTACATAGTGGGTCCCAAGTCCACAGTTAATACTTTCGTATATATTACGCTCACCGCTCATGTGGTTTGAGCGCTCTCATGGATTGGGTGGAGAGTCTTTCTCAGTGAGACGTTTACTGTTCGCATTACGCATCGCCC
>JAYKKM010000355.1:722500-740000 GCA_035772405.1 Chrysogorgia sp. JL179-B06
TATATATATATATATACAGCGCATCAGTGCAGTTATGGAAAAATCACCGTACTTATTATACAACTGCAATCGTCGGTGAGAACTGCATGTGATATGGGGCCAGAGTGCTCAAACTGCCACAAGGGTCGTTGAGCGTTACGTTTTGTTTCCGTCAAAATCAACGCCGCACGACCATTGATAAAACGTCCAGGCGTGGCACCAGGTGCGTGCGTGTGACAACTCATTAAAATTTAAACATTAAGAGTCCCACACCTGTTTAACTGCTATTTGAATTAATTGAATTGTGTGATCTATATATATATATTTATATATATATATATATGAACCAGTACTATTTAATTCGGCATATGGACTGTGATTCTCCTATGACAATCTTGCTGTGTTCTACCGTACGTCAATATACAATATCTGCATGTCAAGTTAACCAAGGATTTACTGTTGTTCTTCCAATACCGGAGTGGTCGGCAACGTTGTTATGTTGCTACAGCCACGAGACTGTCCACTGTTTCGGGTTGGTATCGTCACTACGCTAATTCTGGTGAGTATACAGTCTGTTTTTTGTGTGTTGGGATAACATTATACCCCATGCTGTATTAAGACAGTCCGCTGTTGCTGTACTACTGAAGACACTGTAGCTTTGCTGATCCTATGGGCTACACTCGCGTGAAAACAAGCCGCCTATCCAATTTCCTTCCCGCTCTGAGAGAGACTCTTCAACCTTGAGCTGAATTGATAATACATATTATATTATTCTAAAAGTAATTCTTATCGCATGCCGTCGACTCCTACAGTATCCTGAATTTTTGAATGATAGCTTTCCCATAATTTTCAACGGTTTTGTCAGACGGTTTTGTCAACGGTTTTGTTAGACCGCGTTGGCGCGTTCGCTCCTTGGGTTTATAATAGCAAGTTTAAGATTCGACTGAGGTCGAAAAACAATTCAACCTTGTAGGGAATGATAATACACACACTACTCTAAAAATAATTAATATATGGCATATGCTACAGATTCGTAGTTTCCTAAACCGCGTTTAAACTCAGCGAGGCTTGAGGGACATTTAATCACTAATCAACCGTAATGCCATGCTATCACTTTGTGGAACGCTTTTAGCCGATTCAACAAGTTCAAATGGAATAAAACTTTGTGAGTTGCTATTAATGGTTATTGGGAATCTTCATGTCTTCGTTAGTTATTCTGTTGAAATGTTTTAGAGTAGTTAAGCATAATATATATTATAAGCTGGATGAGTAGCGTGTTTGGTACTGGTAGTGCAATTTGAGTAAAATAAAACAGGTCTTTTGCATAAACATTAGGTATGATTAGTTACTAATCGTACCTAACGTTTTAGGCAGGTGATTGATCAGGTTATTTAGAGATTAATCGTCATGATATTATTAGATTTATCACGCTAGAAGCCCAATTGATAGGGGTTCCGCTTAGGTTCCCATATCCGTTATTTGACCTACCTCTAGGGGCCGATTTCATGAACAGTTTCAAGAAGCTACATGCGAAATTCAACGCCACCATTGGTTTTCGTTTGTGACGTCATAAGTATGACACATCGCTGCACAGTTGACACAGATAGGGACCCTAACTTATCAACGATCACCCCTGATGAAGACACTAGACTGGAGTGTCGAAACGTTGGGTCATGGACAGTAACTTTTAAGTTACGTTCAAAAAACTTTTTAAAGCCAGAGTAGCGTCAAACTATGTCTGATTTTGTAGGTTGTCGAAGAGAGAAATGGTAGATTTAGGATTACTTTTAGGATACTATTAGGATATCTTGATATTTGACTACAAGACTGAGGTAGTTCCGTCGTAGTTCAAGGGTAGTCCGCTTGATTTCATCAAGCCTCTCTCCTAGGACTTGTCAGGCGCGCAAATCAAGCGGGTGGCTCTCCTCTCGGCAGATTCAATTGCCTTGATGTGTTTGACTAGGTAAGGGACCAGACCTGGCAGGCATACTCTAGGATTGATCTCACCAGAGATTTGTTTGATAGCCTGTATACTAATACTACCGTTCTGCATCCTAGGTATTCTGCTGTGCTAACTTTGTCACCACTTCTCCACTGCGTCGTTGCTCAGGTAAGAATACATGTTATGCTCTGTTTATAAGCTCTAGGCCAGGAGTAGGGTTACCCTAGCGCCAGGGTGAAAAGATAGCTTGCGTTTATAAGGAAATGATCGGGCTAGGGTAACCCTCGGACTAGGGTGAAGTATACTCGTGTCGTCGAGCATGTACGCGGGAAATTCGAGTGTAAACATGGCGGAAAGAAAGAAAATTATTGCTGTATTATCGATTTTAATCTCTCTACTACCTGTGCTTACTTCTCTTCAGTTAGATGATATTCTTCATTGTTATTCAATCATGTCTATAACTGTTAAACAACTAACACTCCTTCATGCGGCTCTACATTCCAACTCTGCCCTATCTCGACGACTTCGTCGAAGAAATTTCGCGTCAAGGCACAGATCGATGATACATAGGCCAGGGCGAACAGACAGGTGGTGTCTCAATTTATTCGAGGGGAAAATACCTGAGGCTTGCGAGTGCATCAAGAGGCCTGATACCTAAAAACTTGACCCGGGTGTCCGAGTTGTCCCTATCGATTATGTTTATAAGGCAAAAACATATCCCTAAGGATAAACGTACAAATCGGGGCCAGCACCCCCCCCCCCCCCCCCCCCCCCCCCTCTATTCGGGCAAAAAGTGTCCTGTCTTCAATTATTCTAATATTTGAATGCATCTTAATTACATTATAACGGATTCTCGTTGAGGGAATTAATATTGGATTTCATTGATCCTAACCTTATACCTAATCCCAACCGTAGCTAACCCTAACCTAACCGACAAACAAAAACACAAAGGTCCTCTTGAGTCATCCCTTTGTCGGCAAAATGACAACGCTGACCCTATTGTCAACAACAATAGCCTTCAACGCTTCGTACTGCTCCTCCTTCAACATCACATTCTCTCTCCCAAGAACGTGCAACGCTTTATCTACGGCGTCGTGGAACAAATGAATTTTATCCATCTTCGAAATTGCTTTATTTAGCGTTTCGGAGTTAGGCGGCCTGGGACGAGGTTGTGACGGCTCTGGGAACGAAAGACCCAATTTTCCATATGTACTTCTAGTATTCCGTATAAGGAAGTATCCGACGAGCAAATACAAGGCATTGACGAGCAAATACATGGCACTCGTACCGTATTACGAAAATTATATTTTTGGGCATGTTCGATTATCCGAGCTTTTAAAGAGAACTAAGGCTGCGTTTACACTAGAGTAAAAGTATCCGGATTCATATTGTTTTGCATCCTCATGGGAATAAAAAATAATACGAATCCGATTACTTTTGCTCTAGTGTAAACTCAGTCTTAGTTAGCTACCGGGATAAAGCTGTACGTATGTTGTAAATAGATAATTTAAAGAGTGAGTGTCAGGGTAGTGCTTTGCGCGCTTGTTTTCTTCTTGGCGGCCATTTTATGGGACGCCTATTTCAGTTCACAAACGAATCCGTCGATATTTGATCAATCCTTCTTATAAATTATCCATTTTCAAGTTTTCTAAGAAGTAAATATACCTCAGTGATCAATTATTGTGATATTTTTCGTAAAATTGATCATTTACTATAGTAATCGTTTCGATATATAGAAGCTGCTACGAGCGCTTCGCCTCCGAAGCGTATAGAAGGCCAGGTTATGCTGCTGAAACAGCGCGAATAAGTTTGCGAATGGAAGTGTTTGATGAGTGACTAGTAAAGAAATATATTTTGTTTCTTCTGATGTTTTGTTAATTTGAATTTGCAAAGATTCGGGAACTATAGCCATCCGGGCCAACTTGTTCGTCAGAAACGGCGTTGCACGCGGCCCGCAGTGGTTCACAAACAAGCGAACCGCAACTGTTCAAATTGTCTTGAACATTAACTTCATAACGCCCCGAAGTTAGGATCGGACTCCAATTTCAACATTTCCAAATAAATCTAGAGTTCACATGCAAATTATAGTTCTAACGATGCGATGCACTGCAATCAATTCGTATGAAAACAAAAACACAAGCGCGCAAAGCACTACCCTGACACTCACTCTTTAAATTTCCTTTGATATATTCTATAGCTTTGGGGGTGGTTTATTTCTCAGAAAACGTTTGTCAAAGGGTTAATAGGACCTTTGTTGTTTTGGGGTCGGTTACAATCCAATTATTAGGAGGCTGGTACGTGGGTTCAACGTGTCAGCTATTTGCTCGTTACTTCACTCTATTTGCTCGTTACTTCACTCTATTTGCGCGTCAATCTCGAACCCTCAAGGGAAACAAAAAATAGTTCGAGATAACGGGGATTCGAGATAACCAGGTCGGTGTCAAATTTCAAGGAAATCATTAATTAGTAACGTGCGTAGTTTAATAAATAAAACTGATATAAAACACTGTCACTGCAGCTTAATTAACTACAACAATGGTGCTGTACTTAGAAGAGTGCATTCTTTAGCATTGTCTGTTTTACGCATTTACACCGCAAAAACAAGTATACGTATTTTCTTAAAAACAACGAGAAAAAAGTTAAAATCTAGTTAAACATCAATTGTCATTGAGATACAATCAGCTATTCTATGACTTCTAGGACTTCGATGAATACTTTTTTCCGTCGAAGTGTAGAGTGCAAGGCACTTGCATACCCTCTCGATCGCCAAGGGCAAGGTCAACAGGTTTGCAGTTCACGATTGAAAAGAACATCCGAACAAGTCAGAGACATCAGACCATTGAGAGTTTCTTCGTATAATATGTGAGACCGCTAATTGTTTGTATATCGAAAGAAGCCGTCTGAATTATAAACATTGCAAAACATCAGAGGTTTAATGTAATTTCAGTACGCTTTCCAGCTGTGTTTTGACACAGTTAAAGTGCCGCCCATAACCTCAAACATTTTTATTGTCTTGTTTGGAAGAACTTTTAAAATGATAAAGTAACTTCTTTTGAAGATTTTCGTTTCTTTGCTTTCTTTTTGAGATATATCAGTTTGTTTGATATGCAAATGTCTGGAATTTCGTCACACATGCACAATGACTTATTGGAGAAATGTGTATATCTCTTTCATTCTCGAACGAAATCCTTTAAAATCAAGAGGTTTGGTGTTGTGGGAGAAACTCACACACGTGTTATTCACACTTTAGTGTTTTTATTTAATGAACGCAAAGATATATAACATTCTCTGATAACTCGCTATGCATGTGTGACGAAATTCCAGATATTTACACATCAAACAAACTGATATATCTCACAAAGAAAGCGAAGAAGTGAAAATCTTCAAAAGAAGTTACTTTATCATTTTAAAAGTTCTTCCAAATAAGACAATAAAACATTTTGAGGTTAGGGGCACTTTAATGTTTGTTCTGATGTTTTTCTATCAGCTTCGTAATTAGAGTTCGAGATAAACAGGGTTGATTTGGGCCAAGGGAAACAAAAAATAGTTCGAGATAGCGGGCAGTTCGATATAACCGAGTTCGAGATGGCGAAGTTTTACTGTAATTTAATGTCAAAAATGACGAAAATTATAGAGTTTTTGTGTTTGTTGATGACGTCAATGTGACGTCATCAAGTTACGTCACCATACGAAAGAAGTTTGCCTTTATTTATTTATTTATTTATTTCGATTCGCCATTAGTAAATTAACATATAAAATATAAGTCTGGCAGGGATACCACTACAGCTTACGCCAATTACTGTGGCCCCGTGTATAATTAAAAAAAAAAAAGTTTAAAAAATTGAGGTTATATTTACATAAATACTAAGGTGAAAAGAAAAGTCTGTAGCAAAAATCAACAACAACAAGTGAGGGATTTCTCGAGGCGACGTGCCAAGTTACAGTTTAGGCAAATGAATTTCCACGTACGTTGGGTCGTCCTGATCATAGATGGAGTAAAGAGTGTCATGGTAGTATTCAAGTAGGGTTTTCTTAAATGAACTAAATTTGAGTGTTTTTAATCTTAGAAAGTCCGGTAATGCGTTCCAAGTTCTAGTTACTCTGACAATGAAGGATCGTTGATAAGTTATTGTTCTACATTGATGAGGAACAAAACTTATCACACTTGGGTTGGCTTATCACTTCCTTAGCAACCGGTTGTGTAGCAACGGAATACGTCCGAACATCCTTAAACGTGTGAAAATAATAATATTCCTGGAACGAAATTTTAAGTACTAACTACAAAATGACATTTCCTTTAACTTTTTCATTTCTTTAGATTATGATTACAAACTATTTTTCCCCAAACTCGCCACTCCTCGAGCTGTCAGAGTTGAAATTATGTCTGATATTTCTGATTTTACTGTGTGCACATGGATAAGACCAACCTACTTTACTGGTGGGACGCAAGTCTTTATTTCGTATGCAACATCGAATTTGATTGATCTAATTTTAATTGGTTACATGGCTGGAAAATTGAATTCGTATTGGAAAATTTTGAATGGTAATTATGTAACAATGTGAGTATTATGTGACGAAGCCTAGTAATAACGTGAAAAACTTTACTTAATCAAATTGCTGGCCATCATGTCTGTCTGTCTGTCTGTCTGTCTGTCTGTCTGTCTGTCTGTCTGTCTGTCTGTCTGTCTGTCTGTCTGTCTGTCTGTCTGTCTGTCTGTCTGTCTGTCTGTCTGTCTGTCTGTCTGTCTGACTGTCTGTCTGTCTGTCTGTCTGTCTGTCTGTCAACAAAGTTATTAAAAAAGAAACACTCTAATATCTTACAAGTTCTGTGCCAGGAATATGAGTAAATCAACCCTTTCAGGCTTTGGTTGTGCTAGCACCAGTGTGCTGGTCACTTGCCCTGCTTTGCCAAACAGCTGCCTTGGATGGCGAGATATCTTCTAGGGGGCGAAGCTGGCCTTAGCAACTGGTCATGCTATGCTAATTTGTAAACATCTGCATATTTTGAAAACAATACGTTTCTAAAGATCTGAATATGTAAATCGTTTCATATTTGCATAGCATGACCAGTTGCTATGGACAACTTCGCTACTGCTTCTAGGTAACTGTCCTACCTACCTACGTACATACTTACCTAGCTACCTACCCTCTTACCTACCACCTACCTACTTACCTATACCCAGAAAACCTATACTTTGTTTTCTAGGCACACCACATTCGATAACTTTGCTCTGAATCAGTGGCACCATATTTGTGCGGCAAAACAGCGTGATCCAGGCATTGTCACGTTTTACATAAATGGTTCATTGCTCTCAACACAAGAAAACCCGTCCTTGAACATGGTCTTCCCTGGCGGGGGCTTACTCGTGATAGCAGAGGAACAGGACTCCTTAGGCGGTGGGTTCGACATGAGTCAATCTGTCTACGGTGAAATGGCACAATATAATATGTGGGATTACCTTCTCGGTCCTGACGTCATTGCCAAATTGTTTTCCAGGAAAGGTGGAACAGAGAATGGCAATTTGATTTCTTGGCCAGATATAAAGAGCAAACCTATGGACAGCGGTATTCAAATACTCCGACCATCTGAAATTTTCCAACCGACTGGTTTGTGACTTTGCATTTATTCCTTGACAGGGATATTAGGGACTTTAGGGATCTTAGGAACCTTAGGGATCTTAGGGATCTTGGGATCTTTGGGACCTTAAGAACCTTAGGGATCTTAGGAACCTTAGGGATCTTAGGCATCTTGGGGATCTTTGCGACCTTCAGAACCTTAGGGACCTTATGGACTCTTTTGCAAAAGAAAATACAGAAAATGTTTGATAGTTCAGAGGGTTACACGTTCTATCTGAGTCCGGAACTCAGAGACGATCGTCCATGTTTGTACCCCTACATTCACTACATCACAATACATTCACTATATAAGTAATATTTGGCATTTCACTCGATTAAACTACAGGTTCTAAGGATTTGTGGTGAATGAAAACCCCGAGTGTTGGAATATATACATTTTAAGACCAAACCGGGACCAGTTGCGAAAAATGCAACTTAGAAGTACCCCGGCTGGAATTGAACCCGCCCCCTGCGATGCTAGCGCAGTGCTCCGACCACCGAGCCACGGAAGCCGCCGCCGAGAGCCCAGCCACGAGTTCTGTATATATAGTGTGGTAACGCCGGGATAAGATTCTGGGTATATTACAAGTAATATTTGGCACTATATATACAGAACTCGTGGCTGGGCTCTCGGCAGCGGCTTCCGTGGCTCGGTGGTCGCGGACCACTGCGCTGGCATCGCAGGGTCGCGGGTTCAATTCCAGCCGGAAGGCCTTAAAGTTGCATTTTTCGCAACTGGTCCCGGTTTGGTCTTAAAATGTATGTATTCCAACACTCGGGGTTTTCCTTCACCACAAATCCTGAGAACCTATATATATATATATACACTGCGCTGGCATCGCGGGGTCGCGGGTTCAATTCCAGCCGGAAGGCCTTGAAGTTGCATTTTTCGCAACTGGTCCCGGTTTGGTCTTAAAATGTGTGTATTCTAATACTCGAAATTTTCCTTCACCATAAATCCTTTCAACATGTAGTTTGATCGAGTGAAATACCAAATATTACCTATACTGTATATATATATATATATATATATATATATATATAATATGTGTAATATATATATAATATGTGTATGTGTGTATATGCAACGCTCACTACAATTGTGGCAGTTTGAGCACTATATATATAATATCTATATATATAATATGTGTGTGTGTGTGTGTGCAACGCTCACTACAATTGTGGCAGTTTGAGCACTCTGACTATCTGGCCCCATATCACATGCAATTGTCACTGACGATTGCAGTTGTATAAGTACGGGTCTGATTGTTCCATAACTGAACTGATGAGCTGTATAGCGAAACACGGGTCTGCAGATTGAACTATATTTATATATATATAATTTATATATATAGGTAATATTTGGCATTTCACTCGATTAAACTATACATGTTCATAAGGATTTAATTAATATAATAGTTTATTTAAAAGACTGATTTTTGTAACAAAAGGTTAAATTACATCAGTGACTTACAATAAGTAGACATGAAATTACAATATATATATATATATATATATATATATATATATATATATATATATATAGGTTAAATATAATATTCATGTTATTCTCTCGTTAGATTTTAACTGTTCTTGGTCGAATTGGAATTGTAACTCGGAATTCTGTGCTGGTGCTGACCTCAATTGTGCGAATGATCCGCCAAAATTGCGCGTGGAAAGTTGTTATCACTATTACATGTGCCAGTTCCCCATGTGCCCAAGTAAGTAATTTGCCTATAACAGTATATTGTAACTTGCAGCAACTTCAGTGTGTACGCTGCCTCGTACCCAGGCGTCTCAATCTCCGCCTTGCCGCTCCTCCGCAAGTACGCGCACGTACAAGGATTGAGACGCCTGGGTACGAGGCAGGTGTGTACGCGTTACTGCATCGTGCTATAGGTCATCAAGTCTCACGAGAATTGATATTTCTATACCGCGGAAAGACGCTCTAAGCTACCGAGAATTAGATAGACAGCGAATATTACAACAATGTACTGGTTCGATTGATATATGCACTGCCTATTTGCGCAAATATATACAGTAACTGCCGCATAGGCGGTACATTATCAATCGAACCAGTACACCATTGTAACCTTCACTCTTTATCTGAATCTCGGCAGCTCAATGGTTAGAACGTCTTACCGGCAATCAGAAGGTTACAGGTTCGATCGCTGTCCGTATAACACTATATGATAGAATAGTTTGAATTTGATTTTGACGTGCTATGTTTGAAATTGAGGAAATTGTCGAGAGCTGTTGGAATTTGGCAAGGACGAGGACTTCCTCTACATAATCGATCCAAGCAAATCCGCCCCTTCGCTTACGTACTGTGACCAGTCTACGAATGGCGGCGGTTGGAATGTTATGCAACGTCGTATCAATGGCGAGGAAACGTTTGATAGGGGCTGGGAGGATTACAAAGGAAGATTTGGACATTTGAACCGCGAGATGTGGCTGGGAAATGAATTAATTCATAACATAACGGCCGTGACGCCTGTTCAGCTTTTGGTCGAAGCTACGGTGGACGGTTCGCGTGAAATCGATTCCTATTATAGTCAGTTCTCAGTCTCCAACGAGGACGGCAAGTACTCTCTGTCAGTTTCTGGATTCAGTTCAGGAAATGATCAACTCTCTTCACACAACGGATTGGCATTCACTACAAAAGATCAAGACAACGATGCGAGTGGGTCGAATTGTGCTTCCAGTGAGGGTGGTGGGTGGTGGTTTAAGGACTGCGGCCAGTGCAACCTCAATGGTTATTATCCTGTAGCAAGTGTGGTGCCGTCGCTGTATTGGAATCCAGCGAATATTTTGACTTATTCTGAAATGAAAGTACGTCCTTCTCATGCGGCACTGCCGTGGCAATTTTATCGCTTTCCCCGCCGTGGCGCGAGATCTAATTACATCCTGATAAGAAGACTCAGTTCTCTGCAACGCTTAACGATTTCTTGGTGGATGAGAACCGGAAGACCTCGAGATTCGTGGACCACCGTATTTTCCTACAACGTCATCGATTCTTCTTCAACTGCCTTGGAGTTCTCATTCAAAAACGATCACGATTTCAAAATCGTCATCTCAAATGCCGTTGCTTCTGATTCTCTTCCACACTCGTATGTATTCACCGACTCTCGTTGGCATAATTTTGTTCTAACATGGACAAGGATCAACGGGATCACGTCACTGTACTTGGACGGTGTGTCACGCTTCACAACAAGCCTGGGTGCCAACCAAATAATACCAAAATACGGTCAGTTGACTGTCGGCATCAAGCAGCAAATGGATGGAAACGTAGAACCAGCGACCCAATTCATGGGAGATTTGACACGATTCAACGTCTGGAGTAAAGTGTTGGGCCCCGTAGTACTAAGCAGCGTAATGAAATGTACTTACGATGGATTTGGTGGATTTCTTGCCTGGCCTGATCTCAGATATTGGAGGCATGGTGATATCAGACTGCAGTACGAGCGAGACGAAACCTGTCGCGACCAGGAACCACATGATGGTAAATACCACTGGTCGTTTCATAACGAAAGCTCACCGGGGCAATTCCTTGATCAGTCGGGCGTGTTAAGAGCAGCAACACGTGGTGATAACGTCACGAATTCTCAGAAAGCGCTGGTTTTCCAAGGCAACGGGGAGGCGGTGATTGAACAGCTCCGAGGGGACTGTATCGATGCACCGCAGAGATGCCAAGGACGCGGGATAACTCTCTCTATGTGGATGCAACATGGAGGTCTGGTATCAGACGTTATAAAAGATACCAATGTCTATCACCGAACACTGATGTCATGGTTGGAACCCATCGTTTTGCCCGCTGCCCAATGGTTTCGCTGCTTCAAGGCTAGTGAAGACGGCTGGGACGCGTCACGTCTGCACCGGAACTGCGACCACAAAGGCCCGACTGTGACGTTAATAAAGGTGAGAGAGTACATTTTCGGCGGATTTCTCGATCAAAATTGGGGAGGTACAACGAGGTATCTCCCAAGTCATCAAGCGTTTTTGTTCAGCATTCACGGCCCAGACGACCAGAACTCTCCTGTCATAATGCCAATTCAACCTTCTTTGTTTGAAAGAGCGGTAAAAATTGGCGTGGCGGGGTTACAGTTTGGCGACGGCCCTGACCTCTTTATTGCCGAAGATCTTAAAAGTGGTGGAAGCAACCTCGGTTCTTCCTTTACACTACCGTCTGGATACGCGAAAGACACCACCAGAACTAAGAACTTTTTGGCAGGGATGGAGAATTTTTCGGTCGACGAACTTGAAATGTTCTACGTGTTCGTACCGTCTGAGGCTGTTGGTGTAGCCGACGCGTCACTCATCACAGACGATCGATTAACTGCCTCTTCTGAAGCCGCTGACACAGAAGCACGTTGGTGTGCTGTCCAATTTGCCCGACTGAACAGCGACGCGTTATCGGGAGCCTGGTGCTCATTTTCCGAAGACCTAGAACCCTGGTACCAAGTGGACCTTCTTGTCTCAAAGGAGATTCGGAAAATTGTTGTTCAACCAAAACGATTGTCCATTCAATGGGTTAAAACCTTCTCGTTATCGTACAGTGACGATGGCATTTCATGGTCTCAATATCTTGACTCCAATTCATTGAAAAAAGTTTTTCGCACTGACTTAAGCGAATTGGTACAAGAGAGTACGCATGATATCATTCCTGCAATTACTGCGCAATTTATTCGGATTCATTTGGTAACCTGGAAGGCTACTGCATGCATGAGATTTGAACTGTATGGATCAAACGGGGTCATGGGTATGGAAAATAGTGCAATAGCTGACGAACAGCTAAGTGCTTCCTCATGGCGTGATATGCGCGTTGCTAGGCATGGTCGTCTTAACAAAGTATCATTTAGTGGCAACGCTTGGTGTCCAACCGAACACGATCCTCAAAAGTGGCTCCAAATTGACTGCGTTATTACCCAGAAGATCTCTCACGTTGCCACTCAAGGCAGACGGACCAAGAGAGACATGGTGTACACATTTGCTCTGGCGTACAGCGCGGAAGGCAACCAATGGCTCAACTACACAGAAAGTGGTGTGACAAAGGTTTTGGTTGGTAATAGCGAAAAAGATAAGATGGTCTATAATCTTTTGTTAACACCGATGGTGGCTCGTTTCGTGCGATTTCACCCGCTCTCCGGTACAACGATGATGTGTATGCGAGTGGAATTGTATCGCTATGTGGCCAATTTCACAAACTCCATTCTTTCAAGTGGTGCCGAGTCGTCACTTGGAACAGGCATAGCGTTTTAACCGCGAGTGGAACATTTCGCAAAATCCTTTACCATAAACGTCGCCATCGTCCGAATGACTTATCGCGTGTGGCGATTGCGTGTCGGGGGACTTAATTCCGGTGGCTGGAATCACATCGCTTTCACTTGGAGTACAAAGGATGGTTTTGAGATTTTACCTGAATGGTATTCTCACCAGCCATCTTCGTGATGGTACCATTATCAATATGGACGAAGAGGTTTTTCCAAACACAACCAACGCACTCACAATCGGCGATATATCGTGGCCTCAGTCCACTTAAGATTATGAACTTAAAGCTAGAGAACGCCGTTGTATTGCCAACGTTGTTGGTCTACGAGCACCTCCAAGGCTCGCTGAAGTATAACGATATCAAGGAATATCTTCCTCAGCGTCTCCCAGACAGTGACTTCTCATGGAGTGTTGGCAGATTCCACACACCATCGAATCAAACTGGACCGAGTGAAGGCTTCAACGATAACTTTTATGAGAATCTTGCGTTGTGCGGCCTAACTGGTCATTCGGAAAGCGGATCAATTTCGAAACAGACGGCGCTAGCGGTCGATGGAAGCATTTCCGTCGCTGTTTCTAGTGAAAGTTGTTCAGTTGTAAACGGAGCAGCTGGTGACTCATGGTGGCTGGACTTCGGGGAATCCAAGAATGTCAGCAAAATCTACATCTCGAGCTCCTCTCAATGCTGTGACCTCGTATCTCCTAGCGTCATTATCGCGATCCAGGATTCGCTCAGCTCAATCCCGTCACCCGCCATGCAATGCGGCAACGAACACGATCTTGCCTCGTCTGAAGAGCATTTCATCGACTGCCCTGAAACTCTCTATGGACGTTATCTCGTTATACGACCGGTCAGCCAATCTTTGTCATTCTGCGAAATCGCCGTTTTTGATGGCGAACCGTCTTATTTCTACTTGGAATCGTCGTTTCCCAGGACGAAAGGCGAAAAGGCGACTTTGAAGAGCGACAACTTCAACGCAGCTTACAACTGTCTTTCATTTAAATATCACATGAGGGGAGGAAATGTTGGACGGCTTGACGTTTATACGGAGGACATTGAGGGACGTTCGAGACACGTTTGGAGATTGGCGGGTAACCAAAGCACGAGCTGGAATGAAGCGACAACAAACCTCTTGAACCACCGACCATTTAAGGTAAGGTCGTTATACCATCGAGGAGTATGATTTGTTTAGAGTCGATCACGCAGGATAAGGTTACCCTATTTATCCAAGCCAGAGGCTCATGTTTTAAGCGCTCGACTATTCAGTGTCCCACTCTCAGGTTAATGGAAACCACAACTGATAGAAATTCCGAGGGCCTACGATCGTTTTCCGAGAAGACCCGAAAGTCTTACCATTTGCTGGTGTTGTTGCAAAGGCAGCACTTTCTCCTCAATTATTTTTAAGACCCTGAGTGGTGGTCCGACTCAGGATTTGAACCTAGATCTCCCAGCTCATAGACATGTGTGGTAACCACTAGACCACAACAGCTGGTTAAGGGGGAGGTAAGATCATATGATGACGTCGCCAAAAAAAGAAAATTCTTATAATCTTCGAAGGTTTTTAAATCTTCAAAAATGTACGTTAGAATTTTAAGGATTTTTAAAAAGTAACTGAATTTTTAAGGTGAATAAGCACAATAAAATATTGATAATTTTTAATAATTTTTAATTTATCAATTAAAGTGCCTATAACGTCTGTGGGGATTTAACATATTTGTAAATCTATGGATTATCCTGAGATAAATTGTAATATATCTTGTCAGCTGAAAATGTCATCTTCATACACTTTTTTGCTGTTAAAGTTGACGGAAAATGACGTCAAATCGGGAATCTGTCGACATGAAAACCTCTTTACAGATGCCCGATTTGACGTCATTTCCGTCAACTTTAACAGCAAAAAAGTGTATGAAGATGAGATTTTCAGCTGACAAGATATATTACAATTTATCTCAGGAGAATCCATAGATTACAAATATGTTAAATCCCCACAGACGTTATAGGCACTTTAAGTTTATTTACATGTAGCATAATGTCAAAAACGACGAAAATTATAGAGTTTTTGTGTTTGTCGATGACGTCATGCGACGTCTCATTGGTTATACCTTGAGTTTGTTGTCCACTCAGGAAGTAATATTGGGCGCTAAACAACCTGTCCTTGGGACGTTGAGAGAGAACGAAAAGATACAGTATGTAGGAGTTGCTCGAGGCGTTATAATTAACAATTAGATTGTGGTAGATTGAACAAATTGTGCTGCTCTTTAGGTTGTTGTGACTGGTCTTGTTGGTGATGGTTACCAAGGAGACATTGCCGTAGACAGTATCGTTGTGACTGTTGATTCCAATTGTAGCGTTTTACCAGTTGAGGCCATGCCTAAGGGACAACGTGCAGGTATCTGAGATATTGTGATGTGGTGTGCTGTGCTGTGCTGTTCTGTGGTATTCTGTGCTGCGCAGTGGTGTGTGTGCTGTGATGCGCTGTGCTGCGCAATGCTGTGTGGTGTGATGCGCTGTGATGTGATGTGCTGTGGTGTGCTGTGCTGTGCAGTGGTGGTGTGCTATGGAGTGCTGTGCTGCGCAATGCTGTGGTGTGCTGTGATGTGGTGTGTTGTGCTGTGCTGCGCAGTGGTGTGCTGTGCTGTAGTGTGGTGCGCAATGCTGTGGTGTGCTGTACTTCGTTGTATTGTGCAGTACTGTAGTTCAATGTGATAATAAACAAACATATCGACACACCTGTAACATTTCAGGATTCCGTTGCGGCATATTTGGTGATTCAAAAGACCATCATAGTCCCCTTTTGTCCAGGTTATCCCTCTCCACCAACCAGAATTACTGGACGACATGCTATCGCCGTAATAACCACACAAAGACAAACCAGACACTTCAAGAGAATTGCACAAACAAAGGGTCCACTCTGATGTTACTAAGGAAAGGAAACATCGTTTTTGGTGCATTTGCCGACCGAAGCTGGACAGGTAATCCTATTTTATTTCTTTAAAAGTATGTATTCATACATGATTTGCAATTTAATATTAATTTGTGGTCTCGACAATCTAGTTACGTCACTGGTTTGTATCAACTATATATAGTACCAAGTGTTTCCAAAATTGCATCAAAGCGATCCCGCATGGAGTTGCACATTTCAAATGTTCCAGCACATTTTATTGTTCAATAATTTTCCATGAAGATACATGTACTTAGCTCTTTTAATTTCACTAAAATCAACTCAGACATTTTCCCGCCAAAACTCACCGATAGGGGAAAAAGCGTAGGCTCTCGCAGCATATCAGCTATTGCAGCATACGTTATTTTGCGTAGAGACCTGGAAACGAGCTCAGCAATATAGTAATGCTATTTATTGTATACATATAGATATCCTCTTCGATACGCGTTTCTCAATTTGTCTTTTTCATCTGTTTCAGGTTCTGAGACGTCTATTTGGAGTGTAAATAGCTTTTTATTCCTATTCACGGTTACGGGAACATTTAGGATTTTCGAATTGGACGATAACGAGCGACGTTTTTGCTCTGTTTGACCACTTCCCATCTTGTCCGAGCTTTGGCAGAAATGGAACTGAGCTCAAGATCAATGTGTCCAGCGGTGTTGTCCATCTGACGTCAGGAGTGACGTACCAAGGTTCTCAAGAGTTCTACGATGTCGTTGCAAATGAAAGCGAAAGTCGTTTTATTGCATCTGATATAGAGGTTCTCCAGATAGCTGGTAAGCAGGCACAAACATTAAATACACTTCAATACGTAGAATCATCAACACCAAACTTTGACAAGCGGTCCTTCGAGTAGTTTTTATAGCATTAAATTATTTAAAGGTTTTCTTACCCGTAAATACGTACCTAGGAGTATCATTAGTGTGAAGTTGTTGTAGACCATGGATGTTTTTTATACAGAATTTCTCTTTTCTTAGATTATGTTTGTCATCCACCGTGCCTCCTGAATGAGTATTGTGATGAGATTGTGGCAAAGTGCATTTGTGATGTCATAAATCGACCGCTAGCGTGGTGTAAAGTTGGTAAGCAGCTGCTCGGTTAGCTCGGTTGGGTTGGGTTGGGTAGGGTAGGGTAGGGCAGGGCAGTGCAGGACAGGGCAGGGTAAGGCAAGGAAAGGCAGGGTAGGGCAGGGAAGGGAAGGGAAGGGAAGGGCACGGCAGGCACGGCAAGGCAAGACAGGGCAGGACAGGACAGGACAGGACAGGGAAAGGGAAGGTAGAGATGGGATGGAAAGGGAAGTGAGGAAGGGAAGGGCAGGGAACGGAAGGGAAGGGGAAGGGAAAGGGAAGGTAGAGATGGGATGGGATGGGATGGGATGGAAAGAGTAGGAAGGGCAGGGCAGAGCAAGGCAGGACAGGATAGAGCAAAGCAGAGCAGAGCAGAGCAGAGCAGAGCAGAGCAGAGCAGAGCAGAGCAGAGCAGAGCAGAGCAGAGCAGAGCAGAGCAGAGCAGAGCAGAGCAGAGTAGAGTAGGGCAGCAGCACAGCACAGCACAGCACAGCACAGCACAGCACAGCACAGCACAGCACAGCACAGCACAGCACAGCACAGCACAGCACAGCACAGCACAGCACAGCACAGCACAGCACAGCACAGCACAGCACAGAAGAGAAGCCGAAGAGAAGAGAAGAGAAGAGAAGAGAAGAGAAGAGAAGAGAAAGAGAAGAGAAGAGAAGAGAAGAGAAGAGAAGAGA
>JAYKKM010000355.1:742500-852500 GCA_035772405.1 Chrysogorgia sp. JL179-B06
AGCACTTAAGACTTTTCTTTTTTTAAATTAATAGTTTTTTGTTCATAGTGGTAATATATATAGTATAGGCTTTATCTTATAATGAAACTGTAATAAGTTTTATAAGTAAAATTAAGAATATATTGTTGTAAGAGCATTGAGACTATTGTATAATGCTCCTAATTACGTCTTTTATTATTATTATTATTATTTATTATTATACCGACAAAATCCCCAAAGAAAAATCCCCCGGCGACAAAAACCCCGAATTCAGACAAAAAACCCATATTGCTATTTTTCAATTTTTCATATTTTTTAATTATCAGAACAAGCTTTTTTAGCACAAGATAATTAGTATAGATAAAAAGTAGAAATACTGTTTAAATAAATATAAGTACTAAGAAAAAATTATTGTTCGTATGACTGATAAATTCGAATGTTGTGACCGACGCCGCACAGCATCTGTTCCAAAGTCTTGCGTCCATCTCTGAAGTCTATGCACAGGTTTCTTAGACGTTGAAGTGGGTCTCTGGTTTCCCTCACTTCTTAGAATTGTGCTTTTGTTATGGACCGCTTTTGTGAGTCATCCAACCATTCTATACTTTTGTTATGGACCCGCTTTTTGTGAGTCATCCAACCATTCCTATACTTTTGTTATGGACCGCTTTTGTGAGTCCACCCAAGTGCATTGTGCTTTTGTTATGGACCGCTTTTGTGAGTCACCCAAGTGCATTGTGCTTTTGTTATGGACCACGCTTTTATGAGTCACCCAAGTGCATTGTGCTTTTCTTTATACGGAATGCTTTTGTGAGTCATCCAACCATTCTACTTTTGTTGTGGACCGCTTTTGTGAGTCACCCATGTGCATTGTGCTTTTGTTATGGACCGCTTTTATGAGTCACCCAAGTGCATTGTGCTTTTGTTATGGACCGCTTTTATGAGTTACCCAAGTGCATTGTGCTTTTGTTTATACGGAATGCTTTTGAGTCATCCAACCATTCTACTTTTGTTATGGACCGCTTTTGTGAGTTACCCATGTGCATTGTGCTTTTGTTTATACTGAATGTTTTTGTGAGTCATCCAACCATTCTACTTTTGTTATGGACCGCTTTTGTGAGTCACCCAAGTGCATTGTGCTTTTGTTATGGACCGCTTTTGTGAGTCACCCAAGTGCATTGTGCTTTTGTTATGGACCGCTTTTGTGAGTCACCCAAGTGCATTGTGCTTTTGTTATGGACCGCTTTTGTGAGTCACCACTCATTGAAATATTAACGGCGAGGAAAACGTGCTCTTTAAAAAATCTTCTTTCATCTTTTTCAGGATTAAAATGTGTTTTTTTTTCTGAATTCGGTAATTTGGGATTTGTGTTGCCGGGATTTTGTCTGGCGGGGATTTTGTCATGTGGGATTTTTGTCATGGATTAGTAGAGTAGTAGATAAAATTTAATATATTTGTATGTTTCAATCCTGAGGTAATCAACTACACAATTATTGGAGGTGGATAACTCAAACCGAGGCTTGATATCACAAGAAATCATCCTAAAACCGAATTCAATAATTGTTTTATTATACAATTATAAATGGAGAAGCCTTTAGGGAGTTTATGAAGTGTAAACATTATAAACTCGGATATAAACAATTACGTCACCTTCAGACAATTTTTGATATTTTATAGGTGGAAAGGCATCAAGAATTGTCTGTAGGTTTTTTAGCCAATCACAATAAGATTTAAGATTTTAAGATTTTATTAAATCAAATATCATGAGCACCATAAAGTGAATTACGATATGTTTACATTGTAGATAAAAAAAGTGAAATGTTATCATATATTTACAATAAAATTTACGAATCAGTTATGAACAAGAAGAGTGAAATCATAGCGCATAGCAGGGAAGAAACTACGCTTAAAACGCTCGGTTCTACACTTTGGAAGAGACAACTCCTGGTTATTTCGCAAATAATGATTTTGTACAGTTGCCCTAGTTTTCAGGCACCAAATTATTAATTCGAGACTGTGGTTTACGAATATTCTCAAAGGTTCTAGTACATAGATTTAAAACGCCGCTTATATTTAATGATAGAGAACCAGAAAGGACTAAAGCATCATTATAATATTATAATGTTTGTATGAGTATTGTATAATAAGTATAGGTTATCATGCAGGTAAACTGTTTGCTACTCAAGCTTTTAACGCAAACTCAGAAAATGTTTCTGAGCCCCAGACGGGAATCGAACCCGCAACCTTCATGATCTCCGGTTAGACGCTCTAACCATTGAGATACCAGAACTCAGATGACAGAACGAAGGCTACGTTGTGTACTAGTTTCGGTACGTGCGACATACGTACTACTAATTCAGCAGTCTCCGATATGCTGAGAAGGTTGCGGGTTCGATTCCCCGTCTGGGGCTCAGAAACATTTTCTGAGTTTGCGTTAAAAGCTTGAGTAGCAAACAATTTACCACATGTTTAAAATAACCAAGCTGCAAGTCACATTTAATATAAGTATATAGTTACCGAAACTGAGGTAACTACGCTGGTTATTTCCCGAGGAGCAAAAATTTACTATTCTACCTGTAGTTTTAGAGCGATTTAGTAGGTGATTTAATATGCAAGGTAACTAACATATATATTAACCGCGGAATATCAAAGATAAACGACGCATGAATAAACTAACAAAAGTTATTGGACCTATGATGATGTAATTCGCTCACGCTCGGTCAATAAGCTGTTATTAATATTTCTATAGGCCATCCAGTCATCAATGTGAAGCTTATACTGCAGATACTGACATTGCCTTGGAGCGACAAGATTACAGACAAGGAGTCAGCCATGTTTAGGAAGCTTGAAACTGTCATTACCAAGAGTGTAAGTTGATGATTTACAACGAGAATAGACACTTCGCGAATTGGTTATGAATGACCCCCAAATACGATTTATATTATACCAATTTAGATTCTACATGAAGTGAATAGTAGAATGCGTAAATGTTTTATGATTTGAGCGTTGCATTGATGTTTCTAGAAAGGTTGGTTTGTCTGAAATACTAATGAGTATGATGTCAGACCAGACAAACATTTCGGATACAATAATTCTGCTGCTAGAGAAATGTGACCTCATTCAAACGTTGATGTTCAACTTGAACGCTATACTAGAGCTACGTGTGTCCTCAGCGTTGAATGTTGAGCGTAGAACAGAGTCATAGTATTTTTGGAGGTTATTTTTAAAGATTGTCAGAGATGTTGTGTCACGGGGCACTTCCTTTGGTAGCGCGTTCCATGTCCTTGTTGACCTGACCAAGTATGATCTGCTGTACGTTGATGTTCTGCACAGTCGCTCCTCAAAGGTGGTGCCAGTTTCTCTAGTATACATGGAAGACAGTCTGTGTCAAGTGTAATTCGGCTCGCAGTCTATTGGTCCTCCCTTCTTGTTGTTTTAAACTACACTCGTGTCCTTGGTCTTCGTGTGATTTTTCAGACTGCTTCTTTGTGTAATTGTCTGTTTGATTAGTTGCTTGTTGTCTGTCTGTCTGTCTGTCTGTCTGTCTGTCTGTCTGTCTGTCTGTCTGTCTGTCTGTCTGTCTGTCTGTTTGTTTGTTTACTTGTATGTTTAATTTCTGTTTTCTTTTCATTCTACTCATTTCTTTTTCCTGTTCAGTTTTTTGTACATCATTCAAAATATTGTATACTGGAAAGTTTTAATAAAATAAAATAAAAGTTTTATCAATTTTTTCACTCAAATCCTCAACCCAGTGTACAGTTACACTCCTGATTTAAAGTCACAGTCATGAGCATTTCGGACAAACAAACCCTAATATAACTTCAACACAAAGCTAAATCATAAAATATTTTTGGCATTCAACTATTCACTTAGAAATCAGTAATATTGTATTTTTACAATGGCCGGCATTATGATAATGGTCGGTTGTTTTCGTGGGCATCGAAGGGAATTTCTGTTTTACTTTGCTCAGACGTTCCTCTGACCTTTTTTTTTTTAAGATACAAAATTTATGTCAAGGACCAAAAATGTCAAACGTAGAAGTTGAAAAATGTTGGTAAGTCATTATTTACATTATTTATTTTCATATCACTTTACTTCACTTTACTTTACTTTGCTTTGCTTTGCTTTACTTTGCTTTACTTTACTTTACTTTACTTTACTTTACTTTACTTTACTTTACTTTACTTTACTTTACTTTGTTTTACTTTACTTTACTTTACTTTACTTTACTTTACTTTACTTTACTTTACTTTACTTTACTTTACTTTACTTTACTTTACTTTACTTTATTTTATTTTACTTCATTTTAAATTTTATTTTAAGTTAAAAACATGCTTCTTAAGCAATTGAAATTGCAACCAATTGAGAAGAAAACGAAGCAGTTTTCTGATAATTTGTGTCCTCTTGTCTTATAGGGACGACGGAGGCCTCGTGTGCGAAATTTTGGTTGACTACATGGTGTCACATTACGACGAACTTGTACCTTTGGAGAAAGCTCTCGTGGAGGAAGGTGTTTTAGACCGTGTTGATGTCAAGGTGAAGATCATGGAAGTCCATAATGGTACGTGATAACACCATGCTAGCCCACTAACGCTAATAACCCCACTAACGCTAATAGGGAATGGTGCGCATAGACACCATGCTAACAGGACCGTACAATAGCGGGGAGAGGGGGCATGCCCCCAGAGAAAAACAAGATATGTTTTTTATAAGGTTGATTATCAATTTAGTATTGTTATTCAGACAATTATTTAGTTCGAGTGCTGAAATATGACGTAAACATAAATAATTTGTCTTGAAAATTTCAAATTGAAATGCATATTTTGATTTCAAATGCAGCGATTTTTTTAAGAGCGCGCGGTAGAACGTTGCTTACGTGTGGCAGTACGTGCAACATTGCAAACTAGACTTTGGTACCAGCCACCAAACTGCAGATTTCATTATGGAGCCTAGTGCAAAACGATTCTGTCAAGCATCTTTAAAAAAACGATTCCGTCAAGCGCGAACCGGCGAACGTGTGGTATAAATAACCGCGTCTGCATGGATTTGTGATTCAGTGGGTGAAATAAGATGACTCCAGAATATCCACGAATCTAAACATTGCTACCCATGTGTATTCATTTGATAAGCCATATAAAATATTCGCGTGTGATCTTTATCTGGTATACAAATGCTCGCCTTCAGCTCGAGTTTGGATATCAGATAAAGATTGGCCGCTCATATTTTATCTATCACATATAAAGCGACTACGCACTTTGCTCATCGGCCATATTTTATTCCATAACGTATTTCTATCTTCAATCTAGTGGGATCTTTTTCTTGTGTTTTTCAGTACCTTCATTTGACGTCAATTTCACCGTTATTTCGCAAGATCCAAAATCTTTTACCGTATCTTTGCGAATTCCCGACGAAATCCAAACCTCATTTTCAAGGCTTTCATATATTCTATCGCTCGAACATCACCAACACCCACCGAGAATATTACTTCTTATGGCCTACGCAACGAAAGTGAACTACCATTGACTCACTGGGCGGTTTATGATATTCACGTCGTGCCATTTTCATTAACTGGAATGGGAAAAAGAAGCTCTGTTCAAACTGTTGAGAGCATGGAAACAGGTACGGCTGCAAACCTCGTACCCAGGGCATTTTGCCTCCACGGTCGAAGGTCGACGAAAATGGCCCTGGGATTGGCTGGTCGATTCCATAATCTTATTGGCCAGTTTCTAAAACTCAATTAATTCAGCTAGAGTATAATTATATTCATCTAAAACCACATGTCAAGAAATTTCCTCGCATTTAAATTTTATCGCAAATACGAAATTTTAGGGCTTTGGTTAATTGTCAAGAACTGCATTCGATATATACTTGTCCCTCCATGATATTTATACTAGATAATCATGGATGTATTATGAATTAGTTGTTTTTAGGATGAATGATTTACATGAACAAGTCTGCAGAGCGTTGCATATTTCTCATTCATTATCACATCAACAGAGTAAACATGGTGTCATGTGACCGGCCAATCCAAGGGATAATTGCAGAATTATTCTGCAATACTAATTATAAGTGTTAAAATATAATTATAATACTAATTAATTACAATACTAATTATAAGTGATAAATTATAATTGTTAGGTGTAAATTATAAGTGTTAGGGAGGAACAACATAAAAAAAACTCATTAACGAGCCTAAATCAACTGCTAAATTTGTCAAGGAGTTACAAACTTAATTTTTAATTTTCTTAAAAATTACAAATTTGTAGCGCTATTTCGTGTAGATGAAATGTTAGGAAAATACCCCACGTTGAAGCTAATATCCTGCTGTTTGCCTTCTTTATCAGTACATTAAAATGGTCATACCAATTATCAATTATTGGCACGGCCGCCGAGAGAAATTTAGGGAACCTCAATTCCCAAATTTGTCCTTTTTTATCATGCAGACAAGCTTTCAACATTTCTGAAATTTAAATTGCCATTAACCTGGTATTTACAGTAAAAAGTCAAAATTCAAATTAACGAGCAAAACATGCATGTATTTTGATTAATTTAATGTTAATTGTTCATGTTCATTTTACAAGTTCATTGAGTATATTAATATAACATCAAGTATTAAGATGTATTGATGCGCCCCAGCGCCGCATACCGATGTGGTGAAGTGTCCCACAGTCCCAGATTTCTGTCATGAATAATGATTGTATTTATGAATTAATATTGCCATAAAGGGTCCCCATCTCAGTGATAAAGCCATAAAGGGCCCTACGCCAGTGCCATTAGCGAGTTTACAGACACTGCAATGTAACGATTAATGCTAAAACTGCAGTTCTTGATTATTATAAAAACGATTTTATCGCTTCACAGTTAAGATAATGTATAACGTTTGCTTAAAAAAGGGCGCCCTTTGGCCATGGGCCCCTGGTCAACGACCAGGCTGACCCTCCCCCCCTCTCGTCAGGCCTGATTATTGGATGAGTCTAAGCAAAATAATCATGATTTGTCAGTGGCGAGCTACGGCTGCCAGTTATCCGCCAGATAACACAAACTTCGGCCTTGATAATTATTCTTATCATGCTCAACCTCATTCAATAATTGATAAATATTTTGCGATAGCTAGACGAATTCAAATAATAAAGTGATTTATCACTTGTTCTTGCCTCCAAAATTCTTTCAATTTCGCTCTCCGACAAGGTTGCGAAAATTATTTGAAACAGCTGTTGTTAGTGGCATGCGCATGCTCAGAAAATTATTTGCAGCAAAAGGAAATTTTACAATTGAAAATTATTTGCAGGTAAAGTAACCAATCAAAATTCGGAATAGAAACGAAGTGAAAGATAATTAATGAATATTCTATTTTTTGTTTCCAATGTCCATCGATATTTCATTTATTTTTCTAGCACCAACGTTGTATCCGAACAATGTCACAGCTAATGCAACCAGTTCGACATCCATATTCATTCATTGGAATCACGTCGAAATAGAGCCCTTCTACCGTCAGTTACGTGGTTTACACTATCATTTGCTCGAGAGGCAGGAAACCCTTCCACCATTGCTGTCAACAAAACCGTGAACAATGAAATCACTTCACTCACTCTGGATGATTTGAGGAAGTACATGTTGTACAACGTCCATGTGGCAGCGTTAAGTGTCTCTCTTGGACCTTTTTTGAGTGTCGCAGTTAGGACAGTTGAGGACAGTAAGTATCAATGGGGGATTCCATCTATTTTCTTGTCACGCCACTGAGCATCGTTTTGGAGTTTTATGATTTAAAAACGTTTTTGCTGGCTACTTAATTTCACTGTCTTGCTCGTTATATCTCTGGCATTGGAATTGTAAAATTCTTTTACTGCCTGACGTTGTTGAGGCTTTTAACAATTCTTAAATTTCAGCCAAAAAGTGGTCACAGCCAAGTAGTGTAAATATGGCAGAAATTAGTGAGAAAGCTACAAAACACGCTGAAAGATATTGCCTTGCTGGCGCTCCTAGTAACACTACGTTGCCGAATCATCGCTTGATATTTTTCTAAAAGTACGCATCAAACACCATCGGTAGATTTTCGAGCTAAATTCGGACCATATTTTTTTATAAATTGGTCGATTTTGACTCTTTAAAAAAAGTTTTTTAAATCTCACGTTTGGGGATTATACATATCTGTAATATTTGGGTCTTCCTGAGCAAAATCATAATATATATTGTCAGCCGAAATTCTCATCTTCATGGAGTTTTTCGCTGTCGAAGTTACCAGATGTGATGTCACGAGAGCCAAACCAGTTTTCTTTTGTTACTTGCCACAAAAATGCCTCTTGTGACATCACATCTGATAACTTTAACAGCAAAAAAGTCCATGAAGATGAAATTTTCGACTGATAAGATATATTATGATTTTGTTCAGGAAGACCTACATATTACGAATATATAAAATCCCCAAACGTGAGGTAGGCACTTAATTTTTTTAATATGAAAGTGTGTTGTAAACACGCCTAACAACGAAAAAATGAAAAATTTGTTTCATTATCTTTCTTGTAAACATTTCTCTGCTCTTTCTTTTCTTTTTTAACATTCCTTTTCACTAACAGCCCCTACTCTACCTCCTATGAATCTAACGGCTCCAGACAGAGGAGCATCAAGGTCCATGAACGTAAGTTGGAGGGGTGTCCCGGAGGGATTTGTAAACGGGATATTACGCGGGTACAAAATCGAGTACTACCAAACGAGTTCAGGCAGCTCTGCGATGAAGTCAGTTAACGTTACCGCACAACAGGATGCAAGGAGAAGACGCAGGGAAATTGCAGCTCCAATTGAAATAGCACAGACTATAAAGCTCGTCGATTTACTGCCCTACACAAATTATACGCTTCGCATAACGGCTATCACCATTGATGAAGGAGTTTGGTCGGAATGGTTGACCTTTACTACGGATGAAGAAGGTGAGAAAACTAAAGCATGCGGAAAGAGGGAGGTGGGTGGAGTGGAAGGTGTAATGTGATGCGATATGGTCTAATGTGATGAGTTGCGATATGATGCTGATTTGTGCTGTGGTGTAATGTTTTATGGTGTGGCGTATGATGTACGTTTCTTATGTACGTTTCTTACGTTTCTTATATAGTGTGATGTGGTATAGTGTGATGGGGTGTGACGGAATAGAATATGATGTTTTATCTGGTTACAAATGTTATTGCCAAGCAGATAATTCCAAATAGAAGCATTGTCGATAAACAAAAACCGCCTCTATTCTCTGTGATATGATATGAGGTGTGGTGTATAATGTGATGTGGCATGTGGTGTGGCATGTCATGTGGTGTGGCATGTCATGTGGCATGTGATGTGGTATGGCATGTGATGTGGTGTTGCGTGATGTGATGTGGTGTGGCGTGTGTTCTGGTGTGGCGTGGCGTGTGGTGTGGCGTGTGATGTGATGTGGTATGGCGTGTGATGTGGTGTGTGATGTGGTGTGGCGTGTGATGTGGTGTGGCGTGATGTGGTTTGGCATGTGATGTGTGATGTGGCATGTGATGTGGTGTGGCGTGTGATGTGGTGCGGCATGTGATGTGGTGTGGTGTGGTGGCATGTGATGTGGCGTGATGTGGCGTGATGTGGTGGCGTAGCGTGTGGTGTGGCGTGTGATGTGGTGTGGCGTGTGATGTGGTGTGTGATGTGGTTTGGCATGTGATGTGGTGTGGCGTGATGTGGTGTGGCATGATGTGGTGTGGCATGATGTGGTGGTGTGGCGTGTGATGTGGTGTGGCGTGTAGTGTGTGACTAGTGTGCTGTAGTGTGATGTGGTTTACTTCACACATCCTGTATTTTCCGACCTTTCCACAGCGTACTATTTTTAAGAAAACTGATTTATTAACTTTAGTTCCGAAAAGTCCTCCTGTTAACCTGAATGTGCACAACACAAGCTCCACATCGCTGCTGCTAAGCTGGTCGCCTGTTCCCGTGCACTTAAAAGATGGTGTTATTCGTGGCTACTGGATAACCTACCAACGTAACCTAACCAATGCAAATACCACAAGAATAGGCGAAATCGAGCCTTGGAAAACATCGTTTGAAATCCAAAATCTACGAAAATACACATCATATAACATCAAAATGACAGCTTTCACAATTAAAGGAGAAAGTAACGAAACTGACGTGGTTACGTGTATGACCGACGAAGATGGTTAGTAATAATACGTTAAGGTGGCGTTTGAAAATACCCTTAAACAGTAAGTGTCAACCGTGACGCATTGCACGCTCGGTCGGCCATTTTTCGCGAATCACGAAATTCCCTTGGTGAACTGCATCCGTAAATATCTTGTCAATCCTTGATCTAAATTATTCATTTTGTCTTTTAATTGAAAGAAGACATACCTTAGAAAGTAATTATTTCTGCATTTTTCACAAAACTCAACGTTTTCTTGACGGTTGACACTCACTCTTTAAATGGGAACTGTAGTCGAAAAACCAAATAATATTTCCCTTTAAATATTAGTAAGACCGAAAATCGTATATCCAATTTTCATTTTATCTATTAGTACTTAAAAAATGAGGAAGTATAGCGTTCTTACGGACCGGTCATTAATTAAAGGGGAGGGATGGCTGGTGCAAAATGGGTCACTAATATTTATGCAAAGGAAAAGGGGGGGGGGGGGGGTCAGAAAAATTTGTGCAAGCAAAATATAAAGGATGCCCCTTGATACAAATATATTATGGTAACAGGAATATAATCAAAGGTGCACATTCTAATACTTAGTGTACAATAAATTTTCAATAGCTATTAAAAACAAGAGATATTGATATATGGTAGAAATTTTAAAAAGACAACACAAATTTGGGCTTCCATTGTGTCCAAAAAACCCTGGAAATATATTGATATATATTAATCATACAAGTATGAATCATCATCTAAAATACATCTTAGTCATCATCATGATCGTGGTCATTGTCATCATCACAAAGGTCAGCACAAATTGTTTGTTGAGCATGGAATATTTAATTTGCACCAGCCCTCCCCCTCTTTTATTAATGACCGGTCCCTTACTTAGACAATATCTTATGTTGTTCCAGAGATATTCAAGTTTTTGTTACAAACGCCTATGACGTCATTTACTCCTTAATTTAAACTAAAGGAAATCCCTAAAATGAAAAATGTATAAAGCATTAAAGTGCCCCTAACCTCAAAATTTTGTAAGAACTTTTAAAATGATAAAGTAACTTCTTTTGAAGATTTTCACTTCTTCGCTTTCTTTTTTAGATATATCAGTTTGTTTGATATGCAAATATCTGGAATTTCGTCACACATGTATAATGAGTTATCAGAGAATGTTATATATATTTGCGTTCATGAAATAAAAACACTAAAGTGTGAACAACACGTGTGTGCGTTTCTCCCACAACACTCAAATTAATTAAACACATTTCTCCAATAAGTCATTGTGCATGTGTGACGAAATTCCAGACATTTGCATATCAAACAAACTGATATATCTCAGAAAGAAAGTAAAGAAACGAAAATCTGCAAAAGAAGTTACTTTATCATTTTAAAAGTTCTTCCAAACAAGACAATAAAACATTTTGAGGTTATGGGCACTTTAACTATACGGTAAATACGTACATGGAACAAAAGTGGTTATGGTTAGGACATTGGTTTCTTTGTGGTTGATTCTATTGTTTTATTATTTTAAACAACCAATCACAAAACTTGTTCATATAGGTAGGTGATGACCATAACAAAACGCAGTGCAGTGTATCATTCGTAGTAGCATACATCTGGAACGTTTCAGCACAATCTAGCCGCCGCCATCTCCAAAGATATTCCTTATTTTTAGAATTTGAGTGAGTAGATAACGTCATTAGGTATCTCATTTGCAGCTTTTAAAAACTTAAAGTGCATATAACGTCTGTGGCGATTTAACATATTTGTAATCTATGGATTCTCCTGAGATAAATTGTAATATATCTTGTCAGCTGAAAATTTCATCTTCATAGACTTTTTTGCTGTTAAAGTTGACGGAAATGATGTCATAACAGATTCCCGCTATGACGTCATTTCCGTCAACTTTAACAGCAAAAAAGTCTATGAAGATGAAATTTTCAGCTGACAAGATATATTACAATTTTTCTCAGGAGAATCGATAGATTACATATATGTTAAATTCCCACAGACGTTATATGCACTTTAAATATCTCTGGAACAAGATAAGACATTGACAAAGTAAGACCGCTATTGTTGCTTAATTCGAATGCACTTCTAGATAAAGCCCAAATTGGGATAAATGATTTTCGCGTCTTACCGCGCCTTCAAATCAAGCATCTTCAAGTGTTATCCTCTCGCTAGTTCGTCAGATCACCACTCGCCAATTGGCCGCCCTTCGCGTTGCAAAAATATTGTCCGATTCAAACGGATCACCCAAAACGACTTCTTACTTCCTTATAAGGAGTTGGTCCTACAATGCTCCGCTTACAATATATATATATATATACAAACCTTTCGTGAGAAATGGATCCCTGACCTCGCTATATAAAGAGGTTTTTACGAAGGGTATACACGTTTGTGTAATATAATAGGCACGTGTGTTATGTATTTAGACTCGCTAATTCCAAATCTGTTTTCAGAATTGAAATCGAGTAAATATTGGCCAAATCTTATCAAAAATCTTATCGGACAGAGACTACAAATACAAATACCAGTCTGGGCACTGGGGGACCATGGATGGCGAAAAGAAACTGTAGGGTTGGGTTCAGGTTGCGGGGGGGGGGGGGGGTAGTGGTAGATAAGGCGAGCGAGGGGGAGTATTGCGGATTCGTATTTCTAGTACTTAGAAATGTTTATAATTTGAACGATATTATTATCGGTCGTTCGTTCATTTCGCCACATTCGCCCATTTATTCGTATGTTGTCATTCATGCATCCATTTACGTTTCCTGTTTATCTAGTGCCGAGCCAGCCACCATCCCAACTTCGTTTCATAGCGACCGGACTAAAAATCTTTACTAATATCATGGGGTCCAGTCCCTGAGGATTTTCAACACGGTATCATCCTTGGTTACCAACTTCGATACACAACTCCGAAGGGACAAGAGTTTGTCTTCAACTTCACAAGTAGCGAGACGGAGGTGGACTTCAAAGACCTCGACATTTATTCGCCGTACTTTACTTCCGTGTCTGCATTCACTAGTAAAGGTTTGGGTCCTTGGGACGTCGTGACAGCCATAACAGCTACCCCAAGTACGTAATTTAACATTTGATATCTATCAAATGTTAAATTAGATTTGATAGATATTAAGATTTTAATAAGAACTAATTACCTTGCAGCCGCAGAGGCTGAATTGCGTAATTAACAAATAGATTCCAGTTTGCCGTTGTCTGTTCAGTTATAGATGCACAGATCAGGGTCCGAATTAACGCTCCAAAACAGCTTCGCATTTTTCTTTAGTGTCACAATGTAGCGTAGCGTTTTACAATGTTGTGTAGCGTCTTACAACTTAGCGTAACGTTTTACAAAGTAGCGTAACGCCTTAAAACGTATAGCGTAACGTCTTTCCACGTAGCGTAACCTCTTACAACGTAGTGTAACGTCTTACAACGTAGTGTAAAATCATTAAGTCCTATCATTGACGTTTACATCACTTGCGTTGCGTCCACGGTGAACTTGGTTACATAAATCAGCTTCGCAATTCTCAGAAAAATCACTTCGCAGATTTTCAAAATTTTCAAAATCGCTTCGCAATTTGCGATTTGCGAAGCGCTAATTCGGACCTTGCAGATGACGGGACGATAGTCGAGTGCATCACTGATGTTCTTACCACGTTCTGACGTCTTCTGTGCATCTATAACTGAACAGACAACGGCAAAATGGAATCTATTTGTTTTATACAATAAAAATTGAAAACAAACCATTCAAAAGGATTTAGCTCTTTGGCGATTTCTGGGGCTAGGAAAAAGATAAAAGCAGTCATCTGACGTGATCTGGCGTGAGCTGACGTTGATCCGTGCATCTGTCCTCTAATAGATAAAGAGATGGTCTCTGACGTCAGGTGCTGGGTAGATAATTTTCACTCATTAAAAAATGTCTTATATCTCAGTGATTACCAAGTTTACAACTTTCATTATCATGATGAGTTATTATACGCATATTTTCAAGTAAATTTGCGGAACAAACTTGAAGATGGAACTAATATTCTGTGTGAAAATTCTCTACCCAGCACCTGACGTCAGAGACCATCTCATTTACACATCAAACAAACTGAAATATTTCAAAAACGAAGTAAAATACGGAAAAGTTGTAGAAAGTGTTACTCTATCATTTTACGAGTTCTTTCATATTAGACAAACTTAATTTTTGTTGCCAATGTCCTTTAACGCAGTTTTAGGTGACTTACTTCATAAACTCCCTAAAGGCTTCTCCATTTATAATTGTATAATAAAACAATTATTGGATTCGGCTTACACATAATTCTTGTCTGATATCATGCTCAGCCTCATCCAATAATTGTTTAATATTGTAGAAGCCTTTAGGGAGTTTAGGAAGCTAAGCCACGCAAAGACAATTACGTCACCTACAGACAATTTTTGATATTTTGTAGGTGGCAAGACATCAAGAATTGTCTGTAGGTTTTTTAGCCAATCACAATCGAGACAATTGCATGAGTATTATATAATAATAGCATTTGATAGCAGTAGATACATAATAATGGAAACTTTATTTCAGAAAATCGATTGAAGCAATATTACAAAATAATCTTAAGAATAAATCAACTCTGTGTTTCTCTCCATACGTAAACGTAGGGCAATCCACAGAGATAAACAGGCAACATATTTAAGAAGTTATATTATATTTACAATAAAACTTTATACTGACTAAATAAAACAATAAAACGTTGCTAATAAAACTTTAACAAAGGCGGATATGTCCAGTGTTTATTACGGCGTATATAGATATAAAATGAAGCTCTCATAGCAACTTCCATGCACTTCGCGATCATCCTCTTATAGTTAATATCAGTTTCTTTAAAAATACTGTTCAAGTTTTCGATATGAGTTGTGACTAGACCAAGTGATGTTATTTCAATAAAAATCTTTTTAAAGTGTCTAAATCTTCTCGTGCAATCATTCTTAATATCTATGTACTTATTCATTTTAAAAAGTTTCTACTCTTTTCGGTATTGGTTTCAAAGCAGCACGTCAATTCTAAAATGTAGATGGTGTCATCTTTTACCAACACCGATGTCGGGACGGAAGGAGTGAAAAAGTTCACTAGTCTTGCAATAACCCTCAAGATCGCCATAAATATTAAATCCATAATTCTTTAGTTGACATAAATATTGAAGCAATGTATAAAGTATAGAGTCATGTCGCCATGTATATCGGCCTTCAGCTACGGATACAGGACAGTTAGACAGCATATGGAGTTGTGTTTGTTTGTTGGAAGTGCACAAAATACAGGATGCAGACTCTATTTTCCTCCATCGATAAAGATTTGAATTATTTGGCAGACTAAATATCAAAGCTCGTCTTACAAAAATGAATATATTCTTCGGCATTTGGCTACAGATGTTATGCCACATCGTTATCAATTTGGATGTAGATACTTGTTTGATGTGCTTCATAATCGTGTTCTGTTCCTTTAGGGTTGAAAGATGTTCCACTACGTTGTTTTCGATTTGTCGTAATAATACGACAAATCGAAAACAATAATAATAATAATAATAATAATAATAATAATAATAATAATAATAATGGAAACTTTATTAATATAAATTTTTCTTATATATTTACAATTGCAAATCTCACTTCTTGAGGTAATTTACAATTGGCTTAATATTTCTAAAACAACAGAAACAAATTTATAATTAAACATTTAGTGGTTCAGGATTGGTCCATTCTTTGTTTCTACAACAGAAGATATAATACGTCGTTCTAATGGCGATAGAGATCATGTTTCGGATGTAGTATTGTTGATGTTTGTGAATAATAATAATAATAATAATAATAATAATAATAATAATAAAATTAAAAAATATAATAAATATAATAATAATAATAATTTTTTTTTTTTTTTTTTTTTTTTTTTTTTTTAATAATAATAATAATAATAATAATAATAATAATAATAATAATATCGTTTATTTAATCACGATAATTACAGCACTGCAGCTGACGCTGATGGGGTCGTGAATCTATAGTTCTAGTATGAAATATATAAGGATGTATAAAAAAATGTATATAAAACGATTTAGAGTCTAAGTTCTAAAGTGAGTCTATAGTTCTAGTATAAAATATATAAGAATGTATAGAAATGTATATGAAACGATTTAGAGTCTAAGACTAAGATGATATTAATAGTATATGAAGTCGCAGTTCTGTTTCCGATTAGGCATAATTGGAATGTGGTCTAAATGTTCGTGTTTTTTTAACAAATTATGTCTCTTTTCTTGTATTGATTCGTCCAGGTAGTTCCATATAACAGCGCCTCTGTACGCGACTGTCTGTACGCGACGGTCTCCGTCGATGGTCATGTACGTCTAAGCGTATACCTTTTTCTTTTAAAGGACCGTTCGAATCTCCACCCAGTTTCAACGCTATCTCTCGAACTCATCTCACGATGCTGAACGTGTCCTGGTCTAGAGTAAACAAAACAAGAATGTATGGCATGTTTGCAATAAGAGGCATTCAGATTCTCTACCACGAAATTAGCACTGGATTTGTTGAAGTGAAGGAGGAAATAATTGAGAAGATGATACTGTGCCATGATGTTGAGACTGGCGAGTGTTTTATTCCTGGGTTAAAACCATTTACTCTGTACCGACTGCGAGCAACCTGGATGAACGAAGATGGCCTAGGACCATTTAGTAATGTTATTGAAGCAGGTGACAACGGGTTAATTAACGTGATTAATTAGTATGAGGTCATATATGGTTATGGTTATATGGTTATGGTAATATGGTATGGTTATAATATGGTATATGTTATATGTACTATATGGTTATATGCAGGTATGTACTTAATGTTATTAAACGGAACTTATGGAATTGTCCAAAAGAAGTTAAGGAAGTTGCCTATAAAAGTCTGGTTAGACCAAAGCTTGAATACGCATCTACAGTAATGGGATCCTTATTATAAAAAAGATATTGGTAATGTTGAAAGAGTCCAGAGATTGGCAGCGCGTTTCTGTTTAGGGAATTATGAATGAACAGCAAGTGTATCAACAATGATAAAGGAGTTCGATTGGAACACCTTGGAATCCAGAAGGAAAACATATCGACTAACTATGTTGTATAAATTAAGTCATGGCTTACTGGACTTGAACACTGATAATTTACTGATACCAAGCCAAGAAACAAGGACACGGAACAGCCTTAAATTTAAAGTAGCACGAGCTACGAAAGATATTTTTAAATATTCGTTTTACCCAATGACATTAAGTGAGTGGAACATTCTTCCGAAAGAAATAGTTTTAGCCAATACATTAGATATTTTTAAAAGTGAACTCAAGAATGTTTTGAAATAACTTTATATTATTTTTAATTAGTTTTAGCTTTGTTTATAATTTGTAGTTGGTGTGATAATCTAAACGATTTTTACCGACTTAATAAAATGTAGATGTAGATATATATTAGTTATTGTTATTTGGTTATGGTTATTTGGTTGGTTATTTGGTTATGGTTATTTGGTTATGGTATATGGTTATGGTTATGGTTATATGGTTATGGTTATATGGTTATGCATGGCTATAGTTATAGTTGTGGTTATAATGTTGAACTTCAACTTGTATGTTCCTATATACTGTATCAAAATGATGTAATTCTCCTTTTTCTAATTAGAAACATGTAGATGTAAGGAACGATACTCGACGAACTGGTTCAACATGTTACCTTACGTCAACTTGTCGTCTGACGGCAGCAACACGACCCAGCCTGGAATAGTACCACCAGTCATTCAAAACGCTATCACATTTTGCTGCTTGGAGTGTTCAACTCAAAACCAATCCTTCGTCGACTTTCGATACAATGGTCTCAACGAACCTGGCCAAGCTCCTACGGAAGCCGAAATGAGGAGGCGCATCGTAGAAGAAACAGATATATCGTTCGCCGTGTTAGGCGAAAAGAACCAAAAAAGTTATGGTGGAAAGTTTGCATTTACGCCACTTGTTCAGTCCCCCGGCGTGGCCCTTATCGTCAGAAGTGGGCCCAGGTTTAGCATCGCAGAGGCGGTCGTCTCACTTACGTTCGACTTTTGGCCTATGCTTATAGTAATGATAGCATTGGCTAGCTTGGCTGGAGTCATGATGTGGATATTGGTGAGCAAAGCTGGTAGGGCTTATTAAATCTCCGACTCTTGTTCAATGCTTGAGACGCTACATGGAATACTATCAGAATCTTCGGGTAACATTTTTGTATAATATATGGGTGGGTAATGAGACCTTTCACACGTAAAAATCTCACTGGTTGTAACAAGGTTGTTGGTTCAACATGCCTGTAACAGCATTGTCAACATATATGATAGAACAGGACTGTTAAAATAACAGCACTGTTCAAGCATGTTTCAACATGTTGTGACAGGCTTGTTGAATCGACAGCAGTTGTTCATGCATGTGAGAACATGCAAAAATCAGCTTGATATAGAACAACCAAGTTCATGGCTGTTGTAACAACGCTGTTCAACCTTGTTATTTCATCATGCTCTGACAACATGTTGTATCATGTATGAGCAATGTTGTTCACCGCTGTTCAAGCCTGTTCGATCATCAGCCATGAACAATACTGTTCTAACATCCATGAACAGGCCTGTTGACAACCCTGTTCAAGCCTGCCCATCAACTATGTTTTAGGCTGTACACAGGTAGAACAGACTGTCCGTTTTTACGTGTGTACACCGGTGTTGCATATTGTAAATAGTGGGCACGTAGTATTTGAGCATAACAGATATCAAAACAATTACATCATATGGATTATAAGAACACTGATGATTGATATGGACAATGTGTAGGTGAAAATGGAGCCGAAGGGCGGTAGTGTGTTTGCGAATGGAGCAATTGGATGTTAGGCAACTTTCGATACTTTCGACCTAACAGTCTTCTTCAGGAGGGATTTTTGAAGGGGTTTGGGTGTGAGTGCAAATTTGTTGGAGAGTTTATTTCCACTCATTCGTTTAAGTTCTCTAATGTGCCATGACTTCACTTTCGGTCATTTCAGGAAACGAAGCACAACCCTGAGGAATTTCCCGCTAACGCGTGGTATGGGATCGCAAACGGATTCTGGTGGGCTTTTATCACTATGACAACAGTCGGGTAGGTGCAGATCCGTTATAGCCCGGCGGTTAAAGGGATATGGCAATATAAATTAACTTTGTCTCATTCGAAAGAACTCGTAAAATGGTATAAGAAGACCTTTTACAATTTTTCTGTATCTTTCTTGGTTTTTGAAATATTTCAGATAATTATGACGAAAGACAGTCTACAATCCGCCATCTTGTTGTAATATTTGACCTAATCAACTAGGAAATTGGTGACGTCACAAGCAGGGTAAACCTGATGAAATTACTCCATAGGTGACCGAATTTCCGCGGAAGGCTTTTTAAAATGTTGTGGGCCAATTGAAAATGAAAATAGTGCAACATAATCGAGTTTCTGGCTCATAATGTCGTAAGGTTGGCAAGGTAAAAATTTCACTTTACCCTACTTATGACGTCACATGCATATCCAAAATAATTCCAAGATGGCGGACAGCACGCTGTCTTTCGGCAAATTATTTCGAAAACCAAAAAAGATAAGGGAAAATTGTAAAAGGTCTTGTTATACCATTTCACGAGTTTTTCAAATGAAACAAAGTTAATTTATATTGCCATATCCCTTTAAGCCCGAAATTTTGCCTCAATCGTTCGTTTTTTTATTAAAGCATGAAACTTGACAAGTAGATAGAGTTTTACTAGTGCTGATGATTTTCTGATATAGAGGCAACGCAGATTTCTTCCTGGTTGCCACAAAATCGAATTTTTCTTCCAATTTACCTATTAAAGTACTATTATATAAAAAGTGAAAATTCAAAGTTCACTTTTAGCGAATATCACCCATATCATTAGAAAGTTCGCAAAAAAACTATATGAAGGACATTCGCTTGAATATTGTAGTAGCTAGACGATTTTCTAAGCCTATTTTGAGTTATTAACGCTCAAAAATGTGGAAAATGCCGCAAAATGCTTGTTTTTAGTGGGTTTAGCCTTCTGTAACTCAAAACGAGCTTGGAAAATCGTACAACCCGTTTGCAACCTCGTACCCAGGCTTTTCACACGCTCGGCGTTTTCGCTCAGCGAGTCCGCCGAGCGTGTGAAAAGCCTGGGTACGAGGTTGGGGAGGTTTGCTCGACGGCTCATGTTAATGTACAGCGGCGGTTTTCCTTTCAATTTTAACGCACTGATCTCAAAAATAGGACTGGATTGAGCTTTCTATTGTCTCATGATGAGCTGATTTTGAAGCTTGCATATTTGCATAATGTAAATTGACGAGAGATCATTAGAAGCTCCGAGTTTGCAAGCAAATCAAACTGTGACGCTCGCAAAATAGGTTTAGTGTCTGGCCAATATAGTTTCTTTGTTAACATTAAATGCATAAAATCTTCAACCTAATTTGACGTTTCATATTAGGCTTCTCTCACTGGATAATTCGAGCCAGCGGCGGCCATTACTACGGGACCAAAGTCGCAGTAAATCTGTAGGTAGGCCATGAATCGTTTTACCCAGTAATTTGAAAAATGTCTTCTGGTCCTCTTTATAGTGAAATTATTTTATTTTGTCGATGGTAAGAGCACATAATCCAACAAAATACCTCATAGGATCCTCAGTTGGTCCCTTAGTAATGGCGGACTTCCGGCTTCATTTTCTCAACAATAGTTGCTCGATCCAGTCTTCTTTCGAGATCAGTGTTTTAACGTCATCGAGTGTTTGTCTTTTGCAATTCCTTGCGGCACTGAATGACGTAAAATTGAGAAGGCGGCGTCCAGAAGCATGGAATACGCCGAGAATGAAAACGTTATTTCTCGAGAACAAGAGCAGATATCGTCAAACAACTAACATTTCTAAACCTAACACTTCTAAGCTCCTCGATTTAAATATTATTTGTTGTTTGACTACAGTTCCTCTTTACCTGCTTTCAAATATAGATACGGTGACCGCTGCCCTGTATCCATTGCCGGCCGTGTTCTGGCGGTGGCGTGGACCTTGGTGGGATTAGTAATTACAGGAATTGTTGCGGGTGTACTAACGTCTTCTCTTACTGTGGTGGTGAAGGCCGCTGACCCAACTTCAATAGAGCTCTATGGGTCCAAGGTAAAAAGAGCTCTATGTCTATATATATTCTCTCTCTATATATATTATTATATAATAATTATTTTAATTATTTATAATTATATTATATTATAATTATTTAATTTTATTTATATTTATTTAATTATTTATGATTATATTATATTAATTATTATAATTATATTATAATTTTGGTACAATTTTCAAATATCACTCAAATAATTGCACTGTCAAAGTTGCTAACCTGAATCATTGTCCGCCATCTTGGATGTATTTTCGATATACGTGTTACGTCACAACCAGGGTAAAACAAAAAATTTTATCCAGCCATCCTCATGTCTTTATAAGTTTGAAACTTGATTTTTGTGAATGTCTTCCTTTTTCAATTGAACCACACCATTTTAAAAAGTATTCCGCGGAAACTCGGCTCCCCACAGAGTAGTTTCATATGGTTTATCTCAGGTGTGACGTCACCAACTTCCCAATTAATTAGGCATATTACAACAAGATGGCGGATGACAAGATTGTCTTTGGTCAAAATTAGTGCTGTTGTTTTGTACAAGAGTAGTTTTGTTTACTTGGATTACCTTCGTAAGCCTGTTTGTTAATCGTAAAGTAAAAAATTTGAAATTGTGATTTGAAAGTGCCATTCTACATTATTTGTCTGAAATACTAATGAGTATGACGTCATTTATGACATCATTTCGGATACAATATTCTACTGTAGTACTGTTCGAGCAATTTGACCTAATTCCAACGTTGATGATATACGTCAACGCTATACCAGAGATTTTATAAACCTTTTCGCCCAAATCCTCAACCAGTCTATCACACAATTAGCAGAAAAGAAAGTCAAATGCCTTAAAGTGCCCCTAACCTCAACATTTTTTATTGTCTTATTTGGAAGAACTTTTAAAATGACGAAGTAACTTATTTTGAAGATTGTCGTTTCTTCGCTTTCTTTTTGAGATATATCAGTTTGTTTGATATGCAAATGTACGGAATTTACGTCAGACATGCATAATGAGTTATCAGAGAATGTTATATATCTTTGCGTTCATCAAATAAAAACACTAAAGTGTGAATAACACGTGTGCGTGTTTCTCCCACAACACCAAACCTCTCGATTTTAAATGATTTCGTTCGAGAATGAAGAGATACACCATTTCTCCAATAAGTCATTATGCATGTGTGACGTAAATTCCGGACATTTGCATATCAAACAAACTGATATATCTCCGAAAGAAAGCAAAGAAACGAAAATCTTCAAAAGAAGTTACTTTATCATTTTAAAAGTTCTTCCAAATAGGACAATAAAAACAAACCAAGAGGTTAGGGGCACTTTAAATGACGTCACATTCATTATTCACATTCACCTTTCTAGAACATCAATGCAAAGCTCAAATCATAAAATATTTTGGCATTCATCTATTCACTTCATGTTCAATTTAAGAAATAGAAAACATTTTCCGTGTTTACATACAGTTATAGAAACACGAGTGGAAGTTTGGGAGAACAAGAAATTAGTGGGGGGCGAGTGTTTCCACGCTATTTCGAGTTCTCCCAAACTTTCACGAGTGTTTCTACAACTGTATGTAAACACGGAAACATGTTTTCTATTTCTTTTATAAAATAACACTGAGGAAATAAGTAATAAAACTCTTTTATTAAAATGATGAAAATATACATTCTCCTTACTCACGCTAGACAACGTCGTTGGCTGCTCAAATGAACATAAACGCTCTTAACTGTGAAGAAAAGCATCCAATCTTCTCGTTTTTCTTCTTGTTGGCTGTCACAGAACATATTTATCGACATTTTAGCTGTTTGTAAGCAAAGGCTCATCTTACAGTCCATTTTATAAAAATGGCGGGAAAAATCCATGTTTACATACAGTTATATAAACATGGCTTTTAGCCAATCACCGCTTGCGTTTACGAAATGTTATTTTATAAATATATATAGGCTCTTTATTATTATTACCAATGATGCTGTGTGAATCTTGTAAATCTAAAAACAGGTTGGAGTTATAGCCAATACATCTGAATATCGATTAGCCCTTCGCAAGAACGCCATAATGGACGAAAGTAAGTGGCATAAATGCACAATAACATAATAATATATTTTATTATATGGCTAAGAAAGATGGCGCACGCTGATTGGTTCGTGAGAGGTCCGGAAAAAGCGTATTGCCCTCCCGGCGCTGTGAGAGGGCAATACGCCTTTTCCGGACCGGTAAGTTTTGGCGGGAAAATTTCTGAGTTGATTTAGATGAAAATAAAAGAGGATTTGATTATGTTCGTTGAAAAAGTTCGAACAATAACACGTCCTGGAACATTAGTGCTGCTGCTTTTCTTGAAAGCTGTTTATCTATAAGTGGAAGAAAATGAATTGCCTATCGACCAGTAACGCGTGTAAACATGAAGCGAAATCAACAAGCTCAGAGGTAAGGTAAACGGCAACATCTGAAGACAAACACAACGTTAAAAACGTACAGAGAACAAAATGAACCAAAAGCCATATAATAAATGTCTTATTAACCTCGTTTGCTTGGTCTGTACGGTAAAGTATTTGCCTTCGGTTTTTTCGCACAGACCTTACAAAGTTTCATTCTCGGCGTAGTTACATTTAGGAATATACCAGATGTGATATTTAAATGAGAACTGTATTAAAAAATAAATAATATTTAAATCAAAGAGTTTTACGGTATCTGCTATTGTACTGGAGATATAAAGTTTTCATTCTCGTATTTTATAGGGAGTTTACGAAAACTCGACGCGAGCATCGAGGACGTCGCTTTTAACAATGCAATTTTTCGTCCCGAAGAAAAGCTAAGTTTAATTATTAGTCCCAAGAGAATTTTCAATGACGTCCTCCTTCTAAACAGGACGTCATTTACAGCATTTTCGTGTTCTGTGGACGACGTCACCCGCTTCGAGTTTTAGTTAAGTTTCCCCTGCACACTAACTGAAATGGCTATGCTTTTCAATTTTGACGTCATTGAGTAAAGTTGAAAAGAAAACCACCACATGCAATACGAGAATATATATGAAAACGTTATTTCTCGAGTACAGGAGCAGATACCGTAAAACTACTAACATTTATAAACATTGTACTTAAAGGACATTGGCAACAAAAATTAAGTTTGTCTAATATGAAAGAACTCGTAAAATGATAGAGTAACACCTTTTACAACTTTTCTGTATTTTACTTCGTTTTTGAAATATTTCAGTTTATTTGATATGTAAATGAGATAGTCTCTGACGTCAGGTGCAGGGTAGAGAATTCACCTAAGAGTGAAAAATCTATAATAAACTAAATTAACTAAACAAATCTTAATATCTCAAGATCAAAGTGAGATATGGAAGAGTTGTAAACGTCAATCTTTATAATTTCTGTAGTTCTTTCAAGTAAGAGAGTTTACTTCGAACTGAATTTTCCACTGTATAAACACTAAGGCCTTTTATTTCAAAGTTATTTATATATTTGCCACAGTTGCCCTTTAAATAGTGATAATTTGCTGAACATTCTAGACGTGGAATACACAAGCATTGAAAAACTGTACATGGCACTGATTCATCGTCAGATTGATGTTATTATGCTTGACGTTTATCGTATGGGGGTCTTCAATGACACCTTTGGAAATAAACGAGTGAGCGTGGCAAGAATCATCGACAACAATATCGTTTACGGCGTCGTGTTGAATGCGCAATCTAAAGCATTGACCCAATGCATTGTGGAATACACGAAGTTGAAGCGAGCCCAGATATATGAAAATATCGCCAATAGCGTCTCGATAGTTGAGGTGCGTTTGACAACGAGGGCTATATCACTAGTTATTGCTATATTTATTCTCCATCATCGTCATCATCATCATCGTCATCATCACCAAAGTCGTCGTCATCATCATCATCATCCATCATCGTTTTCATCATCATCATCATCATCACTATCATCATCATCTTCGTCATCATTACTATCATCATCATCACTATCATCATTGTCGTCATCGTCATCATCATCATCATCATCATCATCGTCTTCATCATCATCATCATCTTCATGATCTTCATCATCATCATCTTCATCATCAACTTCATCATCATCATCATCATCATCGTCATCTTCATCGTCATCATCTTCGTCATCATCTTCGTCATCATCTTCGTCATCATCTTCATCATCATCATCGTCATTTTCATCATTATCTTCATCATCATCATCATCTGCATCATCATCGTCATCATCATCTTCATCATCATCGTCATCATCATCTTCATCATCATTTTCATCATCATCTTCATCTTTATCATCATCATCATCATCTTCTTTATCATCATCGTCATCATTATCGTCATCGTCTTCATCATCATCTTCATCATCATTTTCATCATTATCTTCATCATCATCATCATGTTCATCATCATGTTCATCATCATCATCATCATCATCATCATCTTCATCATCATCATCATCATCGTCATCATCGTCATCTTCGTCATCGTCATCGTCGTCATCGTCATCGTCATCATCATCATCATCTTCATCATCTTCATCATCTTCATCATCTTCATCATGAATTATTCGGCGAAAATGATTCGCTTCTTATTGATCAGATCTTTTTTACATCTTGAAACTGAAATCTGACTTAAAATTAAGTTTTGTCTTCTTATGTCTTACAGAGCAAAACAGATAATGCGGCGGCGTCGTCGTCGTTGTCGTTCAACGTATTTGATCCGCAGGGAAAGATATACGTAAAAATATTAAATTATTTACTGACTGCTCTGGGAGTCCTAGTTCTTTTAGGACTGATTTGGGAGCTGTGTGTTCGACGAAAAAGAAGGTCAAAGAATAAGGTTGGAGGTAAGCACTCGTTGAAAAAAGAAAAAGAAATAAAAAATAGGCAAAGAAGAAAAAATGAAATATAGTAATGTTGGTAAACTGTCAAACAAATAACGATTAACTGACGTTTCGAGTGAAAAAATGATGCACCTTCGGAACATGAAATTTCAAAGAATATATTGGACCCGGAATTTCGAGGTTCTTTGTACTGTATTGGATATTTAAAAACTGCTTCATTTGTTTATGTGTATATATACAGCAATGGTCAAATATATGTATATAAAAATTCTAACTGCCCAACCGGGAATCGAACCCGAGGTCTCTGAATCAACGCATCGGCACTCTAACCACTGAGCTATTGAGAGTCATGAGACACGGTCAGAACAGTCAAACATCGTATACATGTGTGAAGTTGATCGTCCAGGTTGTTGTAGTCTTAGAAAGTAGAAAGACTAGTGTTGGTGACTGACGTTTAACTTCACACATCTAATGATACTCCTAGGTTCAAACCATTTACCCTATCCGTGCATATTTATACATCGTCCTAACTCTCAAATCTCTACAGGAAGACATCCATCATCAACGAAGTAGAGCGACGCCTCTTGCAGGACTTCCTCAAGTGGCGAGCTTATCGCCGGCTCTTGTATACAATAGCTCAGTGGTAGAGTGCCGATGCGTTGATTCGGAGACCTCGGGTTCGATTCCCGGTTGGGCAGTCAGAATTTTCATATACATATATTTGATCATTAATAATAATAATAAATCCTCTCTTCATCTAAAATATACACTGTTGTAGTGAATGTGGGAGTTTGCAGTAGACAGACGATACATGGACGATCGTCAAGCTCATATCCTCAGAAAATGTCCTGGACAGGAATCGAACCTGTAACCTTCTGATTACCAGTGAGACGCTCTAACCATTGAGCTGCCGAGACTCAGATGAACAGGTTCAATTGATATCAATGTACTGCCTGGGTGTGTAGTCTCCACCAACGATATATGGTCTACTTCTACTGTACGTGTATTCGCAGTGTTATTGAATATGCATGACCCGTGTTTCATTATACTCTTCCTGGATATCTTAGTGACGACTTTGAACGCATTAAAACGTCAACGAAAAGTAAAGGTGTGTTTAACCGCAGTAGCTGCATGACTCGGTCCAACATCGCTATGGCAAGGCGTATCACAGAATCTACTGTATTCGCAACCTCGTACCCTGGATACGAGGTTGCTGTATTCGGTGAGGCACACCCGGTCAGTTATATGATCACTGCTCTATAGGTTCGTAGGTTTGGCGTCCGGGGACGTCATTAGCCATCGAAAGATTTCAAATTAAATCCGAGCAATGATGATGACTATAGATCAAGTAGGTCGCTCCATCACCACACCTCCACCCTGCTGTTTAGTAGAGGGTTCGCCTCGCTAAGTTCAGCCTGACAGTCGAGTCAGTTTACCAGGGTATGCCACTTGGAGGCAAAAGTGAGACTTAAGTGAGACAAAAGTGAGAGGTGTTAGTGGAGAAGCAATAACTCGTGTGGTGAGCGAGAGGTACCATCTCTCACAAACACCCCCTACCCAATTGATCTGTAATGGACGGAGTGATTCACAGCGAATTAGGTCTATTGGATTAGTGTAGAGCTTTTATAGTGTGTGGCTGTCGATTGCTTTCCTTTTCTTCTCATTTCAGATAAGCCTACAATGCCAATTGAGCCGAAGCATTACGCATTATTTCAATCTCTCCTTGACTCATTTCAAACTGAAACAAGAAATAAAGTGAGAGCTGTTCTACGTCGGCATATCAAGGAAATTGAAATTCTCCAGAAACATGAAGAAGACATACCACGAACAATCGCCTCTGATTGATTTCCTTTAAATTTTCTGCACGTATTTGTGGCGGTTTTTGAGGCTCACACAAAATTTCTTGGAATGCAAAATTTCGAGTGTTGGAATATATACATTTTAAGACCAAACCGGAACCAGTTGCGAAAAATGCAACATTAACTCTTTCCTGTCCGGCCCAGTCAAAAGGGGTCATAGAAGACCCCCCGAAGTCGTCAATCGAAAAACACGGCACACGGTAACGCAAGATTAAAAATTGAAATTCTACAAGCGCCAGGGACATGAGATCCACTCACATGCCAAATTTGATTTGATTTCATAAACAACTCTGCGATTGGTGGCATTTTGAATTTTCATGATGCTACGCGGGCGTGCAAGATGGCATTTTCTAGAAAAATGGAAGTTTTTCAACCTGATTTATGATAATTAATGCTAATTTATATTAACATAATGTGTCTTGTTCGCAAGCGTTTTTAAAAGCCGGTTTATTGGGCTTTCAGAAAAGGTATAGGTTTCGCCACAGTTATGGATATTTCCCGAGATATCAATAGAACAAAGAGGTAGTTCAATTTTGGCCTTCCGGCTGGAATTGAACCCCGCGACCCTGCGATGCCAGTGCAGTGCTCTGACCACTGAGCTACGGAGGCCGTTGCCGAGAGCCTAGCCACGACTTATGTTGCATTTTTCGCAACTGGTCCCGGTTTGGTCTTAAAATGTATATATTTCAACACTCGTTTCGACCAGCTGTTGTGGTCCAGGTTACCACACATTTCTATGAGCTGGGAGACACAAGTTCATATCCTGGGTCGGACCACCACTCAGGGTCTTAAAAATAATTGAGGAGAAAGTGCTGCCTTTGCAATAATACCAATATAAATGGTATTATTACCAATATAATAATACCAATATAAATGGTATATATAAATGGTACTTTCGGGTCTTCTCGGATAACGACCTTAAATCGTAGGCCCTCGGAACCCCTATCAATTGGACTTCTAGCCTGTTGGGGTATTCCGTTCAAATATAATAAACTAAACTCGAAATTTTCCTTCGGGAGCGGTTTTAACATTTGTAAACGATAACAAGCAAAGTAATAAAATAAAATAAATAACAAAAAGAAAAAAAGAAATAAAAAAGAAAAAGAAAATTTAAAAAGAAAAATAAAAAGCCAACCAAAATAAAATAACAAAGTAAACATGTTTCAAATTTATTTTTACAAACTGTCAACGACAATATCACTGTCCCCTTTTGATATACCGTTGGTGTCGTTTTTGCTAATCGAAATGTTCACTTCAGTTGATGTACATTACAAAAATTGGTATAATTTGTTATTTTTCGTTTGAGACTCTAACTAAAATATAAATTACATAAAGTGAATTAGGTAAATTTATTAGCACGCCTTTGCGAGTAATTTTTCAATACTTTTCAACACTACAGAAAACTATAATAACAAGACGCCTGCTAGGTGTTAACTCGGGCTACTTTAGCCTGCGCAGGGAACTACGATGTCGCAAAACCTGTCGGTAGGATAACTGCCGAGTCAGCCATTTATTATTGCGACATGGAAAAATTTAAACACAGAAAGGCTGCCGAAACCTAGACTCGGTGCTACCACAGTAGTAGTAGTAGTAAAACAATATTTATTCAGGAATGTCCAGTTTCAGCAGGGCTGGTTTAAATGGAGCCCTGAATTACAAAGGATATAGATGTAACGCTACAATTCAGATCAAATTATACAGTACATACAAATATACATATATATACACACATATATAGAATCTAATTACATAATAAACAATATTAAATCAACTGATCACGAAAGTACTTCTTAAGGTTATTTTTAAAATTTACGAAGTTGGTAATTTTTTCTTCCATGTTTTTAGCCTGAATAATTAAAAAACATTAAAGAACAGTAGCCTGAATAATTATATGGAAACCAGGTTTTAATCTAACGGTAGAAAGTCTCCGCCTCCTAAATTTTTGTCACGTAATTATTAAGCCATTGCGCATGTCTGTCTGTCTGTCTGTTTACTTGTTTCTGTCTTCTTTACTTGTTATACTTGTTTCTGTCTTCTTTTCATTCTACTCATTTCTTTTTTCCTGTTCAGTTTTTTGTACCTCATTCAAAATTATATAGTAATAATGGTCCGCAGTAATTGGCCTACAGCTGTTGCGGTTTTCCCGCCTTCTAACGTGTATTTGTATGAATGTATTTGACATATTATTGTAATCATGTAAGGCAAGAGCTTAATAAAATAAAAAATAAATAAAATAAAACATGGCAGAAAGTGTCAAGAAGAGAAGGAAAATTGAAGAATCTCAACTCTCAAATTATAAGAATATATAATTTTAACAGGAACCGCTGAATGTTAGATCGATGGGTCTGCGGGCGCTCAAAAACAAAGTTGAAAACGTGTCTGCTTGTGTTCATAATAATATTCAAGTTAACTACACTTCTAGTTAGTGTTGTAGTTAGTCCTTCCTTGACCACAGCTATGCCGAAGAAGAAAACTGGGGCGCGAAAAAAAGGCCGAGAAGCAGAAGGAACGTCAAAGAGGCATTAGGACGTCCCAGGAAACGAAGAGTATTGTCGAATTTCCTTGCAACTTTCATATGGTAAGGTTAAGGTATATTAATAAGTTGTCTTGTTCTTGTTTTGTGCTATAAAAACGGTAAAGTTGTGCGTTTAAAATTGAATGCGTAACGTTCGTATTCTTCTGTTTGTTTCAGGAGTGCGATAAATGCAAAATGTAAGTATTGCTTGTGCTTGTGAAAATTTATATTGATCAATGACTTGCGCGGACCTCGCCATGTTGAAACTTGACCAACATGGCTGCCAAATATTCAATGAATGGTTCAATTTTCTTGGAAGGTACTAGATGCCATCGTCCTAAACCAGGTGCGCCAACAATCTGTCATCCATGTGTCAGTGTTACATGAAATTTTCGGTCGTTTTCGAGACTCCTAATCCCAAAACAACTTAGATCCTAACCCCCGCCTAATGGGTTTTCTAACCCTAACCCCACGCCTTAAGTGTCTTCCTAATTGGCACACCTGGTTTAGGTCGATGACATCTAGTACTTTCCAATTTTCTTTTAGGGATATAGGTGGACAATTCCATTTAATACCCATAAGGCCATAATGTGCCCATATCCCCTTGATCTATAGAGGACACTGGAATTCTTCAGGGGTGGGCTAGGGGCTATTTTGTCTTGGAATTCTTCAGCTGCGATAGGGACTATTTCGACTAGGAATTCTTCAGGGTCGAGTGAAAAAAATTGAATTCTTCAGGGATAACGATCAATTTTTTCAGGGGTAATAGCCGTAAGACAGGAATTCTTAGGGGTGCCGCCATGACATTGATAAATTGCAACCTAGCTGTTGTAAAAATTTACCTCCTCAGGAGTTCTTCAGTGTATAGATAAACCCATGTCCTCGATAGGGGTATGGGTATTAAATTGAATAACCCGGAGGTTGCAGGTTTGATTCCCGTCTGGGGCTCAGAAACATTTGTCTGAGTATAGGATCCGAGGGCTGTATATTACATACATCGCGACGTTCGAGGTGTTTATCTGACTTATTACATGATTAAGGAGGTTTTCTAACGAAGTTTTGTCCATTTTTCCACCTTGGACAAAGATTTTCCTATTTTTTTCTTCGTTTCTTATCTAATTAGTATTCATAGGGATGTATGCTATATACATCCCGCGGTACATCAAAGAAAACCGACTCAATCATGTAATAAGTTTGTGTTAAAGCTTGCATGAGTAGCAAAACAATATCTTAAGCTCTGATACTCTAGACAACCTGTATACCAATATTCATTGTTTGTTTAGGAGACAGAAAAACCGAGCCTTTTGCTATTTTTGCTTAGCAGTCCAAAAGCTTCCTATGTGTGCTGCTTGTGGTAAGTCATATTTTAACTTCTGATTTTGTGAACCGTTGACAGGGATTCAGAAAATTTCAAAGTTTCTCAAGACATGATCAGCATAAAGCAATTCTAATTGTTCAAATTATTTTCTTACTAGGTAAATGCAAATGTCTATCTAAAACTGGTGATTGTGTTGTCAAGCACCCCAATACTCATGTGACAGGAATGGCAATGGTGGTATGAAAACTATATACAGTAGAACCTGAGTTTTACGACCACCCCTGTTGCCCTACAAAAGTGGTCGTAAATGACAGGTGGTCGTAAGTGGCAGTTAGTGATGGCAGTAACAAACGAATATTAGTCCGAGCTTTTTGTCAGTTTAGAAACATTTCCCTCAACAATGTTATTGGTTTAAGGGCTTGGGATTGTCGCTAATACCTAACAGCATATTTATTATGCATTCTCAAAATGCGGTCGCTTATGAAACAATACTAAAAAAGCAACAAGTGCGTCTTCTTGTTCCCTGTATTCGCACGTGGTCAAAATTCTTGCTTGTTGATTGTAACATATTTCGCGTTTGGGACGATAAAAATTGGTTTGCTAACTTGCTGATGAGATCTGTTTCCTGTATTTGCGCGCTGTCAAAATTATTGTACGTTTACTGCAAAAGACAAATGCTTATCTTGAAAAAAGTCGCTCATGACAGGTTAAATTTCGTGTTTGGGACGCTAAAAAGTGGTCACTGGTCGCGTTTGGCAGGTGGTCGCTAATTGCAGGTACATTTTAACTAGAAATCGTCGGTGCCAGAAAAAGTGGTTGTAAACAGCAGGCGTAAAATACAGGGTCGTAAAACTCAGGTTCTACTGTACTCGATAAATAACATAAATTGCTGCGTAGGCATGCAGAAATACAAATTATTATAATACCCTACTGAAATAGTGTGTAGTAGGTCTAACATTTTGAGTGAAGGCCCTTCATTAGAGAGTGAAACATAAAGTGAAATAAAAACTTGGTATATATAAAACTTTTATAAGCATAAAAATGATGATAAACAATATTTATTTCATGATCTGGTATATAACAGTGGGGTTACCCAATGGCATGTCTTCCAATGTATTTCACTCTCAGTTTGTACATGTACTGTATATCTGGTTTTCTTCCAGGGTGCTATTTGTGATTTTTGTGAAGCATTTGTTTGTCATAGTCGTCGTTGCCTTACTACTCACCCATGCGAATGCCCTATCAGGGATGGGGAATGCTGTGAATGTGATCGTGGTGTATGGGAACATGGTAAGTGGGGGTGCGGAATGGAATGCCGTTGGTAGGACTGGGTACAACATCATTTTCAAAGTCTCTGTTTTTGTCCATCCACACAACAACGTACTGTTTTCAAAAGTCTCGACTTTCAAAGGCGTTTTTGAAAGTCTCCGTTTTCAGTGAAAACAGAGACTTTCAAAAACTCTGACTTAGCATTTATGTGCAGACAGAAGCAAAAAAATGAATTAAAAAGTCTCTGTTTTTTGCATGAAAACGCATATGTGTGCCTGTGTGGATGGGGGCCTTAGTGTAATTTTCTGCCCTCACTTTTGTAGGTGGTAGGCTTTTCAATTGTTCTTACTGTGAGAATTCCCTCTGTGAAGACGATCAGTTTGAGCATCAGGCAAAATGTCAAATATTGGACTCGGAAACTTACAAATGTATGTGGTAATTTGGTGCACTGTTTTTAATTAGAAACCTTTAGCAAATGATGAATACATTGATCTTTGTAAGGATTCTTAAGGATCATTGTAAAATCCTTCAGGATCCTTGTGAGGATCATTAAAGATAATTAGAAAATCCTTTAGGATCTTTGAGGATCCTTGCAAGGATCATTAAGGATCCTTAAAGATCATTGGTAATTGAGGATCCTTGCAAGGATCATTGAGGATCCTTGGAAAATCCTTAAGGATCCTTGAGGATCCTAAAGATCATTGAATATCCTTGGAGAATCCTTCAGGTTCCTTCATCCTTGCAAGGATCCTCAAAGATCATTGGAAAATCCTTTAGGATCCATGAGGATCCTTATAAGGATCATTAAGGAACATTGAGGATCCTTGGAAAATTCTTTAAGAATCCTTCATGATCCTTGCAAGGATCCTTAAAGTGCATATAAACCCAAATTCGTTTTATTCTCATTAAATTTGTCACGTCACCAGGATTCGAATGATATATATTACATCTTGTTTGAAGAAAAACTCATTTTGTTAGCGCTTGCCAAACATGCCAAAAAATACGAATTTTTATTGTTTCAAAAATCATGACCGGTAGTACGGGATCTGGGTACTAGTAGTGTTGTGACGTCTATGTAGTCACGCAGATTTCAGAACCATGTTGAAACATAGTAAACATAGTGTTTTCAATACGTTGTTGTTGGCTATTCCAATACATAATCTAGCGCTGAAAAGTTGGGAATACTTCATAAATTTATTTTGCTAACGATAAAGCGAAGAAACGAAGAAAACAATGGATGATTTCGTGAAAACTAAGAGAGCAAAGTGGGAACCCACAAAGGAGTCGCGTATTTGTTCCATACAATTTTTGCGTCAGATGATTTTCGATTTTATAAGGCCTTGCCTGGAAAGAAGATGAACTAGGAATTGCTATGGTTTCAACAATCCATAGAAACGATCGAGGAGAAGCCGATGTCGAAAAGCCGAAAAGGAGACGCCGCCAGTTAGGAGATAAATATTATGCGCCAGCGCCGATACATTTTATGCCTTTTATCACTATCATTCACAGAGTCACAAGCGGTCGACGAGGTTCAGCCTTAGCTTTCGGATGTTGAAAGTGGTTTTTATATCGAAGCCGGCGAAGCGCAAACGACGCTTGTCTGATTCGGCTGGATAACATATGCCTCATAATGGCTGCAACATACTGTCAACGCGGGCCACATCTTCGACGACATTATTCTCATATTCTGTCGCTTCTCCCACTATTTCCACTTCATAATCGTATTCCGCGTTAAAATACGAACTATTAGACGAAGAATGACTTCCTGAATTTGAATTTTACATCGGCAATACGCTTCGACAAGAACAACGTTTCTTCACGTTTTTACTATGAAAACCATAGTAATTCTCGGCCGGAAGTAAAACGAGTGACTACATAGACGTCACAAACAACTCTCGACCCAGACTCCGTACTACCGGTCATGAAATCAAAATATCCAACTTTGGGAGCTTGTAGAATCTTTGTTTTTCATTTTTACTCGATCAAATAATCTGCAAAAAACCTTCTATCCATCTCCTCTTTCGTTTGAGCCAGAAACGAATTTGGGTTTATATGCACTTTAAAGATCATTACATATCCTTCAAGATCCTTAAAGATCATTTGAAAATCCTTTAAGATCTTTGAGGACCCTTGCAAGGATCATTAAGGAACATTGAATTGAAAATTCTGCTCCGTGCAATGACTGTGATCAGGAGTACATCAGTCATACTAAACATTTTGTACGTATTTAAAAGAACACCAAAAGGCTGTTTTCTTTTCAAAAAGGGAAATTCTGCTTTGTCAGAGAACGTGTGCATAACCAACCATGAGATTGCGTGGGAAATTCCAAAATTATTACCACTAACCCGCGGTACCATCAGAGACGTCAGGAGGCTTGGCATATCAATAGCGCCCACATCCCATTGAATCGCGATGACGGTGGTTTGTTACCAGAAGCTTATATTTGTATCTTGTTAATAGATAACGTCATCATCGGTTCTATGAGGGTATAAATGGGGATCCTAACTTTTCAACGATCATCTGTCTCGAAACGTTGGGTTATGGACAGTAACTTTTAAAGTTATGTTCAAAAAAACTTTTAAAGCCAGAGTAGTGTCAAACTACCTGTATGTTTGGTTTAATATTGTTAATAGTGTATTCCTGTTTTAGGTGGATCTTGTAACAAACTAGGACAATATTCGTGCCTACGGTGCAAGGTAAAGATGATAAACACTTTAAGACTTTGATTTTAAGCAATGATGTTCCAGCACATTTTATTGCTCGGTATTTTCAATGAAGATGCCTAGCTCTCTTTTATTTTCATCCAAATCAACTCGTTCAAATTTTCCTGCTAAAACCTACCAAAGCGCTCGCAATGTGGGCTGCGAGGTCACAGTCAAATTGAAAGTTGATGAATACGTAACATGACTAACATCTCCCCCGTCTCTCCTTAGTTGTGTTTTTGCGATGATCATGTGCGACGGAAAGGTGTGAAATATAGACGAGGAGAAGCGTTTCCCTGTCCAAAGTGTGGTTACAAGCACTAACGCCACCAACGATCTCAGCATGTCCAGTAAGTGTGCTTACAATAAAAGTACTTAGGTATTTCTATTGACGACGTTTCGGACGATTTATCATAGCATACATGTATATTCATAGCGTAGCGTAGTATAGCATAGCGTTAGCGCAGCATATAGCCTATAGCGCATAGATATAGCGCATAGCATATAGCATATAGCATAGTGTAGCATAGCTTAGTGTAGCATAGTATAGTGTAGCATAGCATAGTATAGTGTAGCATAGTGTAGCATAGCATAGTATAGCATAGTATAGTATAGCATAGTGTAGCATAGTGTAGCATAGCATAGTATAGTGTAGCATAGCGTAGCATAGCATAGTATAGCATAGTATAGTGTAGCATAGCATAGCATAGTATAGTATAGTATAGTGTAAGCATAGTGTAGCCATAGCAATAGTGTAGCATAGCATAGTGTAGCATAGCATAGTATAGTGTAGCATAGTATAGTGTAGCATAGCATAGTATAGCATTAGCATAGCATAGCATAGCATGGCATAGCATAGTGTAGCACAGCATAGCATAGTGTAGCATAGCATAGCATAGTGTAGCATAGTGTAGCATAGCATAGTGTAGCATAGTGTTGTATAGTGTAGCATAGTGTAGCAGAGCTCAGTATAGTGTAGTGCAGCAGAGTATAGCAGAGCTTAACATAGTGTAGCAGAACAGAACAGAACAGAACAGAGCAGAGCAGAGCAGAACATAGTTACACACGTTTGAATACTCTGCCAATATCATCCAACAGTCACATTGTGAGGCCAACAATGTTTAGTGGTGTTGGATCCGTTTAAACGTGCCTTTAGTCTCTCATCAAGGTAACGTAATGTCTGTTGAACTTCTGCTTCGCTTTCCGTAGCTCGCCGATTAGATTACGGTCGTCAATCCGCGGAGATCAATAATGACGGCGAGTACAGCTCGTATTCTGGTTACTATGGATATGGTGGCGCAACTGCGTACAATGAAGAGGAAGAAGAGGAGGATGAAGAAGAGGAGGAGGAAGAAGAAGAGGATGATGATGAAGATGGTAGTAAAGAAGGTGAGACCAAACCTAGTGAAGAAGACGGTGAAATAACGAGCGTGCATGACTCCATGAGACAAGTCTCGATTTAAAGTATTTTTAAAATATATACTTTTCAAACTTTCCATTATTGATGAAGCAAAAGAAATTGATATTTAACTGTATCTCGTTTGCCGCTTGTGGCAAATCTCGTGGCAAACTGGCGGTCGCAGCAAACTGGCGGTCGCGGCAAACTGGCGATCGCGGCAAACTGGCGGTCGCAGCGAAGGCGCTCGAATTTTACATCGATACCACGACGTTCGAAGACGGTGCTGCTCGGTGAGTCGTGGATACAATCGAATCCAGATAGCTTTTTGCGCCGGGTTACTTTCAAACCTGGGTATTTTCGTACCTGGGGTACATTCGAACCTGGGTGTTTTCGTACCTGGGTATTTTCGTACCTGTGGGGCATTCGAACGTGGGTATTTTCGAACCTGGGTGTTTTCGTACCTGGGTATTTTCGTTCCTGGGTATTTTCGTTCCTGGGTATTTTCGTTCCTGGGTATTTTCGTTCCTGGGTATTTTCGTACCTGGGTATTTTCGAACCTAGGTATTTTCGTACCTGGGTATTTTCGTACCTGGGTATTTTCGTACCTGGGTATTTTCGTACCTGGGTATTTTCGTACCTGGGTATTTTCGTACCTGTGGGACATTCGAACCTGGGTGTTTTCGTACCTGGGTATTTTCGTACCTGTGGGACATTAGAACCTGGGGTATTTTCGTACCTGGGTATTTTCGTACCTGGGTATTTTCGTACCTGGGTATTTTCGTACCTGGGGGGGGGGGGGGGTACAATCGAACCTGGGTATTTTCGTACCTGGGGTACATTCGAACCTGTGTATTTTCGTACCTGCGGTACATTCGAACCTGGCGGTACATTCAAACCTGGGTATTTTCGTACCTGGGGTAGAGTAGAGGAGCTTCTTAGGCATAATACGAGATCACGTCACTCAGTGACGTCATATTTGAGAAACAAAATGGCGTCGAAATTGGAGAAACTCTCCAACTTCAACTAGCCACATCTTCTTAAACTAAATTGATAGGAATGCTGAAACTTTGGAAATAAACTAAAGTCAGTAAGATCTTTCATATTGAACTGCATTTGTATTTTGGGCCGGAGTGTTCCTTTAACATATTGGAAATTGGTTTTATATCTTTGATATTATTGAAGGAAATCACTTGAAAACTTTTCTTCAATGTTTAGTTGCATGGATTGTAGCACTAGGCAAAGTTTTAAGTGATTTTGTTAAAGGGATATGCAATAAAAATTATTTTTGCCTTTGTGATAAACAAACGGTCATACGAGGGTAATCCAAGTGGAAAAAAACTCTCTGCTGCAAAACATCATCACTAATTTCCACAAATAAAAATCTTGTTATCCGCCATCTTGTTTTAATACCTTACCTAATTAACATGACGTCACAAGCAGGGTAACCTGAATTTATGTGGTATACTTTTAAAAGTATCGTGGTTCAATTGAGAAAGAAAAACATCCACAAAAATCAAGTTTTAGACCTATATACGTGAAACTATGGCTGACTAAAGTTTTCACTTTACCCTGCTTGTGACGTCACACGCATATCGAAAAATTATTTATTTATTTATTTATTTCGATTCGCCATTAGTAAATTAACATATAAAATATAAAAATATATAACATGTTATCCAAGATGGCGGATCATGGTGGAAAACAGGAATGTCTTTTGTCGAAATTAGTGATGTTGTTTTGCACAAGAGTTGTTTTGCACAAGAGTTGTTTTGTTTACTTGGATTACCCTGTGAAGGCAATTTGCTAATCAGAAAGGCAAAAATAATTTATATTGCCATATCCCTTTAAAACATCTCAAAGATATACACAAATTTTCAATATGTTAAATATCAATATCTCGCATATGTCAAAATATCTCGTGAACCAAGTGAAATATGGAAGAGCTGTAAATTGAAGTTTTCCGTTATTGCTACACTATTCTTGACATGCCTCTTGCGTTTACTCGTGCCCAGTCCTGTTACCGAGCTATGTTATTGCTGACCAGATCTCGATTTGTTAAATTTTGCGTTTGTTTGTTTGTTTGTTTGGATGTGTGTCGGCATTACGTCATCCATATGTGCTCGAAAGTGACTCAAATGCGCATGTTCCGCTACCACGCTGCCTGGTTTTTGGCTTGAAACATATCAGACACTTGCGATTCCACTGACAGCTTTGCCACAGTAAGAAGCATGATTTATAGTGGCAGTGATTTATCAGAAATTTGTTTACCAATCACCAACTACATACTGTAGTCATAATGTATACTGTCTATCCAATCAAAAGCCTTGCCAATTATATTCAGATAAGTGATCGTCATTTGTAATTTAAGTCTGCTGTATTTAAAATATTTAAAATAATTGAAAGAAATGTGTACATAACTACAGTGGGTTCATTTTTGAAATTTTATCAAAAATTAGGCTTCCCATGATTTTCAAGGCAGCACTTCCCCTTTCGATAGTAACTTCTAGTTTTAAGAGTTCTTTCAAATAAGAACTTTATATTTTGCGTTTGTTTGTCTGTCGGCATTACGTCATGCATATATGAGCACGTGATTCAAATGCGCATGTTCCACGCTCCCTTCGATACTCGGTGGTTTAGCACTTTAGCTTCTTGGAGTTCTTCCTTGAAAGAACAATACCGATCATGTCTTTACTTTCTCGTGGAAGTATTCATCAAGGGTCGTGAAGGTTTCAGTGGCCAGTCTCGAAAGCAGTGCTCTTTCATGACTTTATCAGCGCTGTTAACAGCACAAACTTTTTAACAAAGTTATCGAGTGGAACTCGACAACCATCGACAATGTCTTAATAGTACAAGGAGACGACATGTACTAGAATGCTTTTTAACAATGATCTCATTCCTCGTGAGGGATTTCTGTCGCTGAACAACTTACCAATCGTTGTTTGTTGCCGTTAATTAGAAGACAAGTCATACAACTCGTCCATTGAGACATATCGATGAGCGATCGACACACAAATATATCGCCCGTTGAGGCACAAAAATATACTATTGCTGCCCATTGTGGCGGGAGTCCGTTGAGGCACAAACTAATATTGATCTGTCCATTGTGGCGGAGCCCGTTGAACAGGAATGGTAGACGGGGGTAAACGGGATTACTACAGACAAAACGAATGGTATAAACGAGATTAGTACAGACATAAAGTCAAACAATGCCACAAGACTAATAAAGTAGCGTGTTCGTTGGACAGTGCGGTATTGTCTTATGCCGGAGAGGGTATTTTCACAAGGGCTAAATTGGTAGTAAAGCCAAAAGGGATAAATAGATGTTAAACACTCATTAATTGGCGGTCCGGCGGTGGTTTACTGCCGCCAGTTTCTCCTCTTACCGCCGGCTTTTACCGGCTTTTTGTCTATTGTAATTTTCCGTTGACACTTTATATCTAATTTTCTGGACACAGACGTCTATTTTTGAAACGTAGCCTGCTGTGACAAATATTAATGAAACCTGTGAACACTAAAGAGATTTAAATTAATATCTTGTCATCCCGCAATATCTCCTTCATATATTAACAAAGATATCCAAGTTTCGAAAAGAAACTTGATTTTTTATCTTGCCCGCGATCTGTGCAAAAATCAAAGGCATGCATGCAGGATCGTTATAGTTCAGCTGAATACTCAGTTTGAAATTAACGGAAATGCCCTCGCAACGCGTTTTAGAGTATTGAAAGCAGGAATTGACGAGGGTAATAAATAGTTTTCGAACTGGTAAAATATTGGCTGACATTCGTGCGGTGTCATCTTTACAGCGCCATTGCCTTCAAACACATACAGCGCGTATTTCCATTGCAGATCATTCATGATTTTTCATTGGCTTACTCAAATATACTGGAAATGTCGAGCCACGGTTAATAGAAGGTCAAGCTCACCTCATGTGATGTCATTATCTCAAATGTAATTGATAGAGACAACACGTCCGTTTGTTTTTACCATGCAGTTTATTGTTCATTGTCTGCTCAAGGGTTCATTTGTGTGCCCAAATATTGAATAACATGCACGCCACCTTTTTTGTCAACTTTAATTAACTTAACTCGTCAAGGCATACTTCGTGTTAAGGCACAGCTTGTACAGCAACACCTTAACAGGAATACTCAGTGAAAATCCCGGAGTGGAAACCTACAACTTTTCTATTACTAGCCATACACCGGGTTCAATTCCAGCCGGAAGCACTTGAAGTTGCATTTTTCGTAACTGGTCCCTTCACCGTAAATCCTTAGAACATGTAGTGTAATCGAGTGAAATGCCAAATATTACTTGCAATATACCCAGAATCTTATCCCGGCACTACCACCACTATATATATACAGAACTCGTGACTATAGGCTCTCGGCAACGGCCTCGTGGTCAGAGCACTGCACTAGCATCGCAGGGTCGCGGGTTCATTTCCAGCCGGTCCCGGATTGGTCTTAAAATGTACATATTCCAACAATCGAAATTTTCCTTCGCCATAAATTATAAATCCTTAGAATATATATATATATATATATATATATATATATATATATATATATATATATATATATATATATATATATATATATATATATATATATATATATATATATATATATATATATATATATATATATATATATATATTATATATATATATATATATATATATATATATATATATATATATATATATATATATATATATATATATATATATATATATATATATATATATATATATATATATATATATATATATATATATATATATATATATATATATATATATATATATATATATATATATATATATATATATATATATATATATATTATATATATATATATATATATATATATATATATATATATATATATATATATATTTATATATATATATATATATATATATATATATATATATATATATATATATATCGAAAGGATTTATGGTGAAGGAAAATTTCGAGTGTTGGAATACATACATTTTAAGACCAAACCGGGACCAGTTGCGAAAAATGCAACTTAGCGGCCTTCCGGTAGGAATTGAACCCGCGACTCTGCGATTGCTAGTGCAGTGCTCTGACCACTGAGCTACGGAAGCCGTTGCCGAGAGCCTAGTCACGAGTTCTGTATATATATGGTGGTAATGCCGGGATAAGATTCTGGGTATATTATAGGTAATATTTGGCATTTCACTCGATCAAACTACATGTCGAAAGGATTTATGGTGAAGGAAAATTTCGAGTGTTGGAATACATACATTTTAAGACCAGTGGTCAGAGCACTGCACTAGCAATCGCAGAGTCGCGGGTTCAATTCCTACCGGAAGGCCGCTAAGTTGCATTTTTCGCAACTGGTCCCGGTTTGGTCTTAAAATGTATGTATTCCAACACTCGAAATTTTCCTTCACCATAAATCCTTTCGACATGTAGTTTGATCGAGTGAAATGCCAAATATTACCTATACATATATATATACATATACATATACATATACATATACATATACATATACATATACAGAAACCTCTTAATCTCCAAATTTCAGAATCTTTCTCAGGGTAACATGAAAATTTATCGACATGATTATATACCAATTAATCATGTTAATTTCCAAATATTCTCAACTTTCATTAAATTATTTTAATTAAACTGACCTGCCTCCTGCAGTTACTCCCACAAGATACCTTGCTATACAACGTGACTATTTTTTCTCACTTATTCAAATTTCCTTCCCACGATCTTAATTAATATCGCCACCTTGTCGAAGCGTTGGCCGCATCACAAGATATGTACGCATCATATATATGTTCTCGTCTGTGCAATTTAAATATCCACCATGTCCTGCTGCTTATGCTTGCGCCAACCTTCCATTCGTTGCCGGCATTGGCTGGTATCCCATACTATGTACAACTGGCCTCGTCCGAAAACAGTGGCCATAATAGCGAGCTAATTCCGACAACGGACTACTCATGAATAAATTAGAACTTCTAATGAATAAATTCGGACTTCTAATACGTAGTTTTCTAGATTTGACAAAAAATTCAGTTCTCTCTACCCACTGTTTTTGCCGAAGGTTTTTAGTAGCGACTCAGATCTCGCTTTCCTTTAAAAACTAAACAAACGCCGTTTAGAAATTTGGTATCTAGACTAGAGTATTCTTCACACCGTTGTTATCCTGTTGACAACGCAAATAAAGCATGTTTTCGTTGTAAACACAAGGAGATAACGAGGTGCTTGAACCGTCGAAGATCCTAACAAGTCAGTACATATATCAATCGAAAATCAGTACATCATTGTAACCTTCGCTCTCCATCTGAGTCTCGTTAGCTCAATGGTTAGAGCGTCTCACCGTGGCAATCAGAAGGTTATACCTGTAATGTTCGATTCTTGTACGGGACTCAGAATCATTTTTCTGAGGATATGAGCTTGACGATCGTCCACGTATCGTCTGTCTACTCCGAGCTCTCCCACATTCACTACAATATTGTATATATTAACGCATTCCCTAGTTGTATATTAACACTGCGCCTACGCAGACCAACACGGTAAGGCTTTTATAATTCGAATAAATACGAAAGCTGCTAAGTTCTCAAAAGAACCGGATATAATATGAAAAGGAGAAATAAGAGAACTTCAATGTGTCGAAAAATACTAAGTATAAAGAGTATACTTACGTATATTCAATTACGTCTAATCGTAATTACGTATGTTCAAGGCTTTTATAATTATCATATGTTTGGATCTTGTGCCTCAGATGGTGATAACCGTTACTTATCGGCTGCGCGCGTATGCCGCTGCCAACTGTTCGTACCCTGCAAGCTGTGTTAAACAACGTAATTTGCCCAATGAATGATGATTAACGATGAAAGCTTTGCGCGTAAACTCGACGATTTGTTTGCGCAAAGCTCCACGTTTCAGGCTCAACTTATCGCGGGGTTTTTTCCCCATTGCAACTGACGGCGCGAACGAATAAATGCCATCAACTCGCTGTGAATGGGCTCAGCTCTATATATAGTGTGTGTGTTTATATAGTCGTAGAACAAGATACTCGGAAAGATGCAATATCGCAGCTGATGATATCAGACAGCGGAGACCGTTGTCTGAGAGAGGTATCAACAAAAGTGGCATAGAGTTATCATTCGTATACAAATATAAAAACTTCATCTCATTATGCCGAGTTATACCAGCGCAGAGAATTTGACATGATACATGTACGTCGCCATGGCGAGTTTCCCGTGTGTAAACGAATTAGAAAGTTTACGAAAACGTGACCTAAATAACGAGGAGAACGTCTCTTCAATATTTCAATTTGTATCCAAAACAAAGTAGGAGCTGAGGCGGGGTAGCGCGGAATGACTTGTCTGGAGCATAAATATCCCTATTTATCTCTCTGACAAACTTGAAAAATTCAGCGTCGTTCACTCAGGATCCTTTTCCCATATGTATCTTATTCTGAAGCTCTAAAAAGTTCTGCTCTTCCACGCCTACCTGTACCTCCTCAATGGGGCAGGGGTCACTGGCAGACGGACGCCATATTCTACGCTGCAAGACGTTTAATAAAATATTCATGAACCAACCTCACGCCTCTTCCACCTTCTCCCACCTACTCTCATGGCCGTGTTCTAATGACCGCAATTCTAATGACCTTTCATTATTTAAGAGCAGAACCGACAGGTTTAGAATTAGGAAGCGTTTTTCCCCACTCTAAAGTGTATAATAACGATTGTAAATAATACTATATTATACTTATAGCTGCTTAAAAATACTGTAATTCACTTTTCAGTGCGATTGTATTTTTGAATTATAATAACTTAGCCTAGCTAAGTAATAATAATAATAGTATAATAAACAACTTTATTTGAAACAGTGGGTAACGACAAACCACCGAAAAACTAGCGGCCCTCAATGAATTACAAATTTTCAACAAGAATTTATACACTAAATTAGAATAAATATAAATTAAATAATAAATAAGAGAAAATTACAGACTACATACAACCAAGAATTGTGAATGAATCAATGTCCTTAAAACTAGAAGCATAAAAATAAGTCAAAGTCTTCTTAAAACTATATGTACGTTATATATATGGCTTTTCTTCAGATGGTTGGGTAACGAGTTTCATAATCTAGCCGATGGAACACAAACTGCCATCGGCCTCCTTCAAGGCTTCAGTTTCCCGTTTGAAGCGAGGGCAAACCAGGTTTATAGAACCGTACCGACTATTTATATATTTATATATATATATATATATATATATATATATATATATATATATATATATATATATATATATATATCAGGAATCGCCTGAAGATCGCCTTGCGTGAAACTGACAGTTGCGGCTTTTATCATTTTGAGGTAAGACCACTTTCACTATATATTCGCTCTACCTTTATGGTATTGAGCACTTTCAACGTTCCGTGAACAACATCACATTCGCTTTAGTATATATATATATATATATATATATATATATATATATATATATATATATATATATATATATATATATATATATATATATATATATATATATATATATATATATATATATATATATATATATATATATATATATATATGTATATATGTATATATATATGTATATATATATATTGTATATATATTGTATATATATTGTATATATATTGTATATATTGTATATATATATACTGTATATATATATATACTGTATATATATACTGTATATATTGTATATATATATTGTATATATATACTGTATATATAAATTTACTATTAAAAGTTCGCCATTAAGACGTTTGTATACCAATGTGCACATGTTCACTTTAACCTCATAAAAGAAATGGAAGCCATCCATTTTTTATGGGTTAAAGTGAACATGTGCATTGTGCTCGTGTGTTATTTCAAAAGTAACCTCCGCGACGTACTCTTTCCAACGGGCTGAATGCAGCCGAGCGGAGACCTTTCACGGAAATCTTTCCAACGCCATATGCGATATCGATTTAAATTAGCTTCAGGGCGACGACTTGAAGCACAACGAGTTATCGCGTAAACTGTGGTACGTGCCGTATATACGTAACTATAAAAGGCTTCGAACTTCAAAAAACATCTGTAAAATATACTTCAACAGTGGGCTACGATGGTTACGGAGTGCTATGCCTATGAGGTTTAAAACACTATAATTTATGCTGTCGAGAATGCCGTCGCGACATTCGTAAACTCCTATAATTATTACGTCGAGGAAAACGATGTTTGTTTTACAGACCGAGAGCACGCCGCTGGACGCTGAATCGGCTAAGACGCAGTCGGTCAAGGCTCTTTCCTCGTTTAATATTTTACTTCAGGAAAACCCTGTTTCGACGGACAGTACCTCTCTAACACGCGTACAATCGTAGGGTGGTCCCGATAATTTTGTTGTTAATGAAATCGACTTGTGCGTACCCCAAGCTGGGCAGTTAGTACAATCCATTCTTGATTGTCACGCGACTTCTCGTTGAAAAAAAAGTAGTGCGTCGTCTGCACAGGCGCGCAGGACACCTGTACTTAACAAGGCAACTGCCAATCAAATGCGCGCTCTTAAAAGGTGCAATACGCTTTAAAAACCTGCCTGCTGAGTCGCTCTCGCCTAGTTATGGAAAGTACAGCAGTTTCAAATAAGTCGTACTACAGCTTCTGTGGTAGTCTGTTAGTTGCGGCCCCTTCCGCAAGCTTGGACGAACAGCACAACGCACTCTTGAGACAGCAAGCGATCGAAATCTACAACTTGCGTCCACGCAGCGCCCCTGAAGCCGTCATGTCGAAGCAGGATGATGGAGTAACGGCGGTCACAGCTAGCCCGAAGCGGATTCGTGCAAAGTCGTCGACTGGGCGGTCGCGAACGGCCTACAGCAAAAGGCTGTTGGTGAACGCACGCGAACGTGAACGCATGAAGATCTTGAATAAAGGGTTCGAGAACCTGCGCAACGCGCTGCCGTGTTACATCGCCGACGGCCACATATCGAAGATCACGACATTGCGCTTGGCTATCAACTACATCAGAACTTTGGGCGAAGTCTTAAAGGACACCAAAGCGGACGAGGACCAGTTTGCCCGGCCTCACAAGCACAACAACATTCGTGCTGTCGCCGAGCCACTGATAATGAATGCTTACGGTAACTGTAACGCTGGTGGACTGAAAATGGAATATGGTCTGCCGTTTAGGGCTGCTTCGAATGCACTACCCTGCACTGACACGAGCTCCGCACGTCACTCTTGTCTTGAAATGGACTCCATAGGCAGCATCGTTCATGGAGAATATTCCCACTGTGTGTGAGTGAAAAACTAGTTTGGAAGAAAGCCCAGCAAGGAGGTGTGAAGAGTTGATCTGGGGTGTCCCGTCCGTTTAAAAGCATACTGCTGATAGGCAATTGCAACCGCGTTTCAGGTGATTCCTTCCTGTGCTGAACGACGGAGTTCGTAGTCGATGAAGAAAATTTCAAGAAGTTATTAAGAGGATGTATACCCCCAATACACGTTGAAACAGTTCATTTTACAGACCATAATTTCCATTTTATATATATATATATATGAAGCTATATATCTGTATGCGTGAGTGGGTGTGTATCACTGATATATATATATTATAAGTCAATCAATTATATTGTCTTTTGACGAGTATTATTTTGTGTGTTATTTTTACAGCAATACTGCCTTCAAACACATAGCGTGTATTTCCATTCGGGGCAGATATTTTCATGATTTTTCGAAGCGGTTTCGAGAGCTCAAATCGCTCCCCAAAATACACCACCTGCGAGTGAGCTCAAAATGTCCACCTGAATCATCACGCGGTTTAATGAACTCTGCGGACTTTGTGGATCATTGCTCTGTTAACTTTCCCTTGTAACTTTAAAAACATGCGTAGAGATTCCTTCGCGTGACAGTTTCACTCTAATTTATCACGATATTTCACCTGTAGTATCTAAATCCTGAAGTTTACCCTCCCTTTTTATAATGTTTTCGTAAATATATCACTAACAAACAAAACACTATTTTGTTTCCGATTGGCTCGATTTCTTGCTCCGGCTTTGAACCCCTGTAGGTAGTCGAACTTTTAGCATTAAAAACAAGGAAGTGTTTGGTTGTTTTGTCCGATTTGCGCGCGCCCTTTTCAATTCCTTCGATCTTTTGAACAAATTCTCAATTTCTCAGGTCAAGTTGTAGAGATAACAAGATTAACTTGTATTGTTTGCGCGGGTTACTTAAGCTGAATTTCATTAAGCGAACGAACTAACGCGATGACATTTTTATTGTACAAAATGGTTTTCTACTTGCTTGCAAACGATGGCTCATACAACAAATGGAGACTGATGTCTCTCGTGCGTCTACATAGGTGCATGGAATCCAGCTTTACCAAGCAACGTTGTTCGCCCCCGTATACAAAATTCAAAGATCATATTTTGTTTTTCAAAAGTAAACAAAACAGCCAAATAGTCGAGAGAAAAACGACCGCAAATACGACCCTATTTCCTTGCTAGCTTGCAATACTTTATGATATATCGAGAGAAAAAAACAAAGTGTGACAAAACAAATGCACGATTAGATAATTGTGTGAAGCTATAAGTCTGAAGACATGAATAATTTCACACCCCGTTTATTCCTCTCTGTTTATTTATTTATAAAACTACTTTTTAAATATTTTGAAAATGCTCCCTTGCGGCTGGCGATTTCTGTATATACCATAGTCACGAGTGCAGCTTTGACGCGAACACAGCGTTCAGCATTTCGTGTTTCTAAAGGACTCGCTTGCTTTCTCACAATAGCTTCACGACAGCTTATCAGATGTCTTGTTAATGTAGTGCTTATTAAGCAGGCTATCTGTTCAACAATGGAAATTTGCATTTGAGTGCTTGGTTACGTCTGAGAGCGCACCTTGAGCGCATTGCAACGACTCGCAGCTCTTTCTTTCCAAGAGAGAGGGAGAGTTCCGCTTGCATTTTGGACAACTATTACGCTGGCTTCTTCGTAGCGCCAATTACATGCTAATAAATATCTCCCCACGCACTCTTTGTCTGCGCTATCGCTCTGTGAACCTTTTGTCATGGAGTTTTAAGGTATACATGTCTGTGTGGGTCACCTGCTCAAGTCAGACTTGACCCAATTAGGCTGCTTGTATATGTATACCCTTTGCTTGGTCTACGGTTGACGTTCGGCATGTGTCGGTTATCACGTGCGAAATGTTCCTTGTAGTCTTGTACTGTGCGAAGTTAACAACACGAAACAGACCAGACACCATTTATGATTTATCTCGTGCCGAGGCTTATCGATATGCTTTTACTCTACTCGAAAGCCCTGTACACAAGACCAATTTTTTTTGACAAGTTCCAATTGCTAGTCTTTTGTACAACGAACACTTTTTTACAGCCACTAACTTTCTTGGTATATTTTAACTGTGTTTAATTACTGTGCGTGTGAACAGTGAAATAGCCATTTTCTTATACAGTAATGCTAGCGAATGAACCTGTGCTAGGTGACCGTATATTTCTTATCAATTAGCTTTCCTCGAAACATATACGAACAAGATTCCCTTTCTCAAAAGTTTCTCATGACCAGCGTGTCAATTTGTGTCATACACACGAGCAAAAATCAACTTATCAAGGAAAACTTCGCCGTACTTGCCTTAGCCATCTGTTTGCCGACGGCTATTTGTCCGACCGAAATGACGTACAACGTGGTCCGATCGAATTGGCATGGAATTGGGAAGCGTATATATTATCGATTCCAAAAGGGTTCCTCCCCGAAACCTCGCGCCGTGCAATATGCACGGCAGCTTGTTAAATAAACACGAACAAGATGGCCCACAAGCTGTTAGAATATGGAAAATTTCAACTGTGAAATTTTCCTTAATTTTGATGCTCCCCTTCAAGGCTATTATCTGTCTCGAGGGTTGCTGCTCATTCTAATTATCCTATTGAGCAAACAAATTAATGGCGAAAAATTTTCTGGCATTGCAGCCACGAAGTCTTTTTTCCATTTTCTAAGTCTCGAACACTAATTCGTGATTGGGAAATTGTTGACTGAAGATATACAGTACAATTTACAATTCCTGGCTGTTTGACACGATTTGTAAGTCGAGTGGGAAAGGCCGGTCGCGCTCAGTAGCTATAATAATAATAATAAAGACGTATTAGGAGCATTATACAATAGTCTCAATGCTCTTACAACAATTTATTCTTAATGTTGCTTATAAAACTATACGCCTAGCAAAACGCCTTATAAATAGAATGTAAACAAAGCAGGGAGTATTGCTTGCTCACGGTTAAACACCTTGTAAATACGACATCGTTTAGATCAAATTAACGTATCATCTGGTTCACATGCGTGATCTACTAGATAAGGATTCGTAATAAAATGAGTTGTTGGGCGAAGCATTGTGTAATTCCCGAAATGACGTCAAATAGACTATCGTAGTGAAATTCGAAATTAAAATCAGATGTTCTAAAATAAGGCCCCCGTTTAAACATGTCCAACTAGACAATTACGTTGCTCCAACATCATCGAACAATGTTGGATGCAACATAATGTTGGACCCGTTTGAACGCCATGTAGGATGATGTTGGATCAGGTTTGATTGAGTTCAAACTTTTCATCCAACATCGCGAATGACGAGTTCAATTGGCGTCGTTTCCATGGAGATTTGACCAAATGAGAACAATCCAGATGCCGGTAAGCAAGAAACACTCGCAGTTGAGGTGACCGTGAGGTACTAGGTCTGAGTCGTCTTCTGGACGATTATGCCTGTATGATGAAATACATCATGGAACTGCTAACCCCAAAACAACTTAGATCCTAACCCACTGCCTAATGGGTTTTCTAACGGCCAAATGGTTTTCTATTAAATACTATAATACTAGTAAAAGGATCGTCCAGAAGACGATTCAGACCTAGTACCTCACGGTCACCTCAACTGCGAGTGTATCATCTAGCACTACCAATGTGATAGCGATGTACCTTTGTCTGAGTATTTGACGCAGGAATCCGCCACTATAATCGACCCTTGAATAAGCAGAGGGACCTCGAGATTTTCGAGAAAGAAGACAGAAGTAAGGCTACTTCAAGAAGAACGAGGAAGGCCTTTGTTAAAGCCAGAAAACCTAAATCAAGAAAGTGGTCTGACTCGGAAATCGACGAACTTATTCAAATGCTTGAATAGAGAGTTTGCATATATGGGATGTTTACTGCAAAGAATACCACATAAGAGATAAGAGAAAGCGGAAAGGTTGGCGGTCAGCGTTAGCGAGATAAAGTAAACAAAAGGTTCGCTATGCGTACATGTATCTGCGCCAAAGCCAGCACTGTGGGAATCTTTTTCAAGATTTTGTCAGATTTTTGTCGTCCGAAGAGGTGGAATGTATGTCCTTTGAAAACGGTCGCTGCGCCCAACGAGTTGAAAACCTTAGTTTACGCCAGACGATGTTACTCTGTCTGACGCCAGACGGTTAATTTACTTCGATTACTCGTTGTTTTTGTCTTCCAAAGAGGTGGAATGTATGTCCTTTGAAGACATGTTTAAAATATAGTTACCATTTATATCAGCATAAAATAATGTTATTCTTCGTCTCGCTCCGTAGTTCATACAACATGGCGAAGAAATATAAACAGTCACGCTACTGTACACAATGAGAGAAGCCTAATATGAGACGTCAAATTAGGTTCAAGATTTTATGCATTTAATGTTAACAAAAGAAACGAGAAACTGTTGAATTTCCATATAAAATCCCGAAATGACGTCACATAGACTATCGGTAGTAAAAGTCGAAATTAAAATCAGCTGTTATTTCTACTAAATAAAACATTATCGTAAGAGTTAGGGTTAGTATATATTAGGTGGAGGGTTAGGGTAAGGTTTGGGTTAGCCACTATGTTTTAAATTTGGGGATATTTATATGGAAATCGAGCCAAAGAAACTATATTGGCCAGACACTAAACCTATTTCGCGACCGTCAGTTTGATATGCTTGCAAACTCGGAGCTTCTATAATGATCTCTCGTCAATTTACATTATGCAAATATGCAAGCTTCAAAATCAGCTCATCAGACACAATAGAAAGCTCAATCCAGTCCTATTTTTGAGATCTGTGAAATCAACGGCAAGGATATTTTGCGAGTGTGGAAATTTTCTAAGACCCAACCGAGACCAGTTGCGAAAAATGCAACTCCAATTGACACTCATTCTTTAAGTATACGCGACAAACGACTTTCCGGCTTTGAATTGTTTACATAATACTACTACTACTACTGACTTCATTCATTGGCAAATGTTTTGCGGCACAGAGACTACAAGACTTGTCATATTCCAGGTCCGGACCGAAGCATTTGAGATGGATTAGCTTTAGACACGCCGAGCACTGCATTGCACATGCAGGACTGATTTTTCCGGATATAGTCTTAAGGCAAGTGCCAGAATAGTTTTTAGCAAGAGGCCCAGTGTTTAGCAGAGTTGCAGAGAGTCTTCTATCCAAATAGAATCGTGTTGTTCTAGATTGTTTACTTTTGATAGTGCTTCGATCATCCGCTAAACATCAAAACTAGATAAAATAGAGTATGGGTTGAAAAGGATACGACCCCCATGATCCGCAGCCATATTAGAGAGAAGATAAATTTAGATAGAAGAGAGAAGATAAATTTATAAGGAAGATAGGAGATAAACTTATAAAGAAGATAGAAGACAAAACTTATAAAGAAGATAGATGAGAGAAGATAAACTTATAAAAAAGATAGAAGAGAGCTGAAGATAAACTAATAAAGAAGAGAGAAGATACTTATAAAGAAGATAGGAGTGAGAAGATAAACTTATAAAGAAGATAGAAGATAAACTTATAAAAAAGATAGAAGAGAGAAGATAAACTTATAAGAAGATAGAAGATAAACTTATAAAAAAGATAGAAGAGAGAAGATAAACTTATAAAGAAGATAGAAGATAAACTTATAAAGAAGATAGAAGAGAGAAGATAAACTTATAAAGAAGATAGAAGAGAGAAGATAAACTTACATAGAAGAGAGAAGATAAACTTATAAGAAGATAGAAGAGAGAAGATAAACTTATAAAGAAGATAGAAGATAAACTTATAAAGAAGAAGAAGATAAACTTACAAAGAAGAGAGAAGATAAACTTATAAAGAAGATAGAAGATAAACTTATAAGAAGATAGAAGATAGAAGATAAACTTATAAAGAAGATAGAAGATAAACTTATAAAGAAGATAGAAGAGAAACTTATAAAGAAGATAGAAGAGAGAAGATAAACTTACATAGAAGAGAGAAGATAAACTTATAAAGAAGATAGAAGAGAGAAGATAAACTTACATAGAAGAGAGAAGATAAACTTATAAAGAAGATAGAAGATAAACTTATAAGAAGATAGAAGAGAGAAGATAAACTTATAAAGAAGATAGAAGAGAGAAGATAAACTTATAAAGAAGATAGAAGATAAACTTATAAGAAGATAGAAGAGAGAAGATAAACTTATAAAGAAGATAGAAGATAAACTTTTAGAAGATAGAAGAGAGAAGATAAACTTATAAGAAGATAGAAGAGAGAAGATAAACTTATAAAGAAGATAGAAGAGAGAAGATAAACTTATAAAGAAGATAGAAGAGAGAAGATAAACTTATAAAGAAGATAGAAAAGAGAAGATAAACTTATAAAGAAGATAGAAGAGAGAAGATAAACTTACATAGAAGATAGATGAGATAAGATAAACTTATAAGAAGATAGATGAGATAAGATAAACTTATAAAGAAGATAGAAGATAAACTTATAAAGAAGAGAGAAGATAAACTTATAAAGAAGATAGAAGATAAACTTATAAAGAAGATAGAAGATAAACTTATAAAGAAGATAGAAGATAAACTTATAAAGAAGAGAGAAGATAAACTTATAAAGAAAATAGAAGAGAGAAGATAAACTTACATAGAAGAGAGAAGATAAACTTATAAAGATAGAAGAGAGAAGATAAACTTATAAGAAGATAGAAGATAAACTTATAAAGAAGATAGAAGAGAGAAGATAAACTTATAAAGAAAATAGAAGATAAACTTATAAAGAAGATAGAAGAGAGAAGATAAACTTATAAAGAAGATAGAAGATAAACTTATAAAGAAGATAGAAGAGAGAAGATAAACTTATAAAGAAGATAGAAGAGAGAAGATAAACTTATAAGAAGATAGAAGAGAGAAGATAAACTTATAAAGAAGATAGAAGATAAACTTATAAAGAAGATAGAAGAGAGAAGATAAACTTATAAAGAAGATAGAAGAGAGAAGATAAACTTATAAAGAAGATAGAAGAGAGAAGATAAACTTATATAGAAGATAGATGAGATAAGATAAACTTATAAAGAAGATAGAAGATAAACTTATAAAGAAGATAGAAGAGAAACTTATAAAGAAGATAGAAGAGAGAAGATAAACTTACATAGAAGAGAGAAGATAAACTTATAAAGAAGATAGAAGAGAGAAGATAAACTTATAAAGAAGATAGAAGATAAACTTATAAAGAAGATAGAAGAGAGAAGATAAACTTATAAAGAAGATAGAAGAGAGAAGATAAACTTACATAGAAGAGAGAAGATAAACTTATAAGAAGATAGAAGAGAGAAGATAAACTTATAAAGAAGATAGAAGATAAACTTATAAGAAGATAGAAGAGAGAAGATAAACTTATAAAGAAGATAGAAGAGAGAAGATAAACTTATAAAGAAGATAGAAGAGAGAAGATAAACTTATAAAGAAGATAGAAGAGAGAAGATAAACTTATATAGAAGATAGAAGATAAACTTATAAAGAAGATAGATGAGATAAGATAAACTGATAAAGAAGATAGAAGAGATAAGATAAACTGATAAAGAAGATAGAAGATAAACTTATAAAGAAGAGAGAATTGATAAACTTATGAAGAAGATAGAAGATAAACTTATAAAGATGATAGAAGATAAACTTTCAAAGATGAGAGAAGATAAAAAAACTGCGTTAAAGTGCATATAAGCCCTACAGGGTTTTCAGTTATTCGTGTAGACCACGAAAAATGACCTGATAAAGTATTTTACAGTTTTGGATTTGGTCCTTTCGTTTCCGAGATATTGCTCTTCAAACATAGCCATTGGCGTTGAAAGCCGCGCGTGAGAGAGTCCTGGTACTCGGGGACGGATTATATTTCACAAACAAGGAATACATAACGTTTTGGACAACAACAAGTTCAAAAGATCATATATCAAGTGAAATCGGCGCGATATCACACTCAAATTCAGACTCAAATAAGTATGAAAGCCCATTGTCTAGTTCAGATAATATAATCGAGGAAGAAACTGAACTATCGGCGAAATATGAGGACGAGTCTGATGACTGTTTCATGGACGCCTACGCTGATGAGCCGTTGGCTGACGAAGAATGGCTTGCCGCGTATGAAAGAAGAAGGGAGGAGGACAAAAAACACTTGGAATAACTTACTCGAAGGTGGAATGGTGCTGAATCCGTAAAATCTTGGTACGTTCATTGCGCCATATTTGTCATATCTTTCATTAATTTATTTTATGTACAGTATGTATGGGTTTATTGTATAGCCTGTAGTATAGGTGCAACTAGGGAGAACTGTATTGATGTCGTTGTAACTGTAAAACCCTACGGAATGTTGTTGCTGCACAGAAATAAGAAATGTTCGACTGTTTTGAGCGACACTAAACTGATTGAAGTCGTAGGTTAACAGCCTCCGTGCATGACTGAACATCCTGAGTTAGCGGCAAACACTTTTCAGACACGAGATGGACGTAATATGAGAGGCCAAACTATGTTAAAATATTTAGCAAACAACCTTGTCAATATTAAACTACACATAGACACCTATTATAAAATGGAATGGTAAAATTAAATATTGTCTATGTGTAGTTCGATATTGACAAGGTTGTTTGCTAAATATTTTAATGGTTTGGTTGGCCTCTCATATTACCTTTCTTTTGATAATATTTGATTGTATGCACGAACGTCTCGTGTCTGAAATGTGTTCAAACTCCATCTGTTGAGACAAACAGGACCAAACTCCAAAGCCAAGTTATGCACGAAACAGTCGAACATTTCCCTAGGGTTTTACAGTTACAACGACATTACAGTTCCCACACTTGCACCTATACTATAGGCTATACAATAAACCAATAAACCCGTACCATACTGTACATAAAATAAATTGATGAAAGATATGACAAATATGGCGCAATGAACGTACCAATATTTGACGGATTCAGCACCATTCCACCTTCGAGTAAGTTGTTCCAAGTGTTTTTTGTCCTCCTCCCTTCTTCTTTTATACGCGGCAAGCCATTCTTCGTCAGCCAACGGCTCGTCAGCGTAGGCGTCCATGAAACAGTCATCAGACTCGTCCTCATATTTCGCCGATAGCTCAGTTTCTTCCTCGATTATATTATCTGAACTAGACAATGGGCTTTCATACTCATTTGAGTCTGAATTTAAGCGTGATATCGCGGTGATTTCACTTGATATATGATCTTTTGAACTGAGTGTTCTAGCACCTCTCGTAAGAGTCAATGTGATTGGCTAATGGGTTTTCTAGCTTAAAAATAGACTTTTTTTTGTGTCATAAAACTAAAATAGTAAAAACAACAAAAAAACAACATTTTAAATGGTTGGTTTGCATTGATATACAAAGCATATTGTTAGTATATTTCAAGAGAATAGCATTAGTGGTATTTATGGTATATGGGAACTATTGAAGTAACAGTTTTGAGAGGATCAACAGTATCAAATACATGGTAGAGATTGACAGTATTGATGGGATAGGTAGTATTGATGGGATCAGTAGTATCGATGGGATCGGTAGTATCGATGGGATCGGCAGTATCGATGGGATCGACAGTATCGATGGGATCGACAGTATCGATGGGATCGGTAGTATCGATGGGATCGGTAGTATCGATGGGATCGGTAGTATCGATGGGATCGGTAGTATCGATGGGATCGGCAGTATCAATGGGATCGACAGGATCGGTGGGATCGGTAGTATCGATGGGATCGGTAGTATCGATGGGATCGGTAGTATCTATGGGATCGGTAGTATCGATGGGATCGGTAGTATCGATGGGATCGGTGGGATCGGTAGTATCGATGGGATCGGTAGTATCGATGGGATCGGCAGTATCGATGGGATCGGTAGTATCGATGGGATCGGTAGTATCGATGGGATCGGTAGTATCGATGGGATCGGTAGTATCGATGGGATCGGCAGTATCGATGGGATCGGCAGTATCGATGGGATCGGTAGTATCGATGGGATCGGTAGTATCGATGGGATCGGTAGTATCAATGGGATCGACAGTATCGATGGGATCGGTAGTATCGGTAGTATCGATGGGATCGGTGGGATCGATGGGATCGGTAGTATCGATGGGATCGGTAGTATCGATGGGATCGGTAGTATCGATGGGATTGGCAGTATCGATGGGATCGATGGGATTGACAGTATCTATAGGATCGATGGGATCGACGGTATCAACAGTATCTATAGGATCGATGGGATCGATGGTATCGACAGTATCGATGGGATCGACGGTATCGATGGGATCGACAGTATCGGTGGGATCGACAGTATCGATGGGATCGACAGTATCGACGGTATCGACAATATCGATGGGATCGGTAGTATCGGTGGGATCGACAGTATCGATGGGATCGACAGTATCGATGGGATCGACAATATCGATGGGATCGACGGTATCGATGGGAGTATCTATAGGATCGATGGGATCGACAGTATCGATGGGATCGACAGTATCGATGGGATCAATAGGATTGGATCAACAGTATTGATGGGATCGACAGTATTGATGGGATCTACAGTATCAGTATTTATATCAGTTATATTTGAGAGTATCAATGATAATGGCAGTATTGAGGGGATTGATGTACAGTATCAACATTATCAATGGTATCAACTGACAGTATTGATGGTTAAACAGTATACAGGAATTATATACTGTTGACACAAGAGCTGGTAGAGTAGCTTCAACCATATACCTATAGGTACATATTACGATAAGCCATATAACTTAATTTGGAATCAGCATGCCATATTGTGTGACAACATATGTAACATAAAGGCAAATAGTACTCTATAGCCTTCTAAGCATGGAAGTTAACTAAAGTCAATAACTATTACTAGTCTTGTCCATCCCAACTAGCCTGCTCTGTATATAATATTATGGAATCCTTACATTAAAAGGAACATCAACATTGAGATGATTCAATGCAGAGCTGCTAGATTCACTCATGACTACTACAGAACTAGCAATGTTACTGGGACTCACTTGAGCAACATAGATAATTATTTATATCAAGCCACCACGTTCTTTTGATCAAGCAAGGTCTTGTAGGTATCAGTTTTCTTGATGAGGTGTGTATCCAGGTTGTCGATCTAACACCTCTCCTTTTCACCAGATCCAGTGCAGTAATAATGTATTTAAGTATTCATTTTATCCTAGAACAATAGTTAATAATATATGGAATCACATCCCATTTAACAAGCTTTCCTTTTTATACATACAGTATAGTATTCCAAGCTTCAAAACCCTTGCTTGCCTTCAATCAAATCCCTGTTGTCCATCTTGTTAATTAGTATTGTATTTTCTTTCTTGTAACATATAATACATAATTTAATTAGTTTTCCACCATAATATATAATTATAATAATTAATATATATATATATATTTTAGAGATTTACGGAGCTACGTTGTGGAATAAATTACCATTTGAAATTATCGAGAACTTTGAATTGATAATCTATAATTACCTCATACACATCTTAGTACAAGAATTATTTTATCCTTATTATATAATATATTAGTAAATTTAGTACATAGTTGTTAGATTTAACATTTTGTATTTATATACAGTATAGTATTTTGTAAACATGGTGAAAATCGGGAAACTGAAATGCCAATAACACTGATATTTACTCCGAAACAAAGAACCAAATACCAATTTATAGAAACATTAATAACGTTATCTTATAATATAGTCATAGATGAAAAACACTAAACGATTATACTATCAACAAGGAATTATTCCTCTAAGATGGCCAACTAACTTGCCTTGCGTAGAATACTCAACAGATGATGGTCATCATGTGCCAATCGGGCAAATACTGACAAATTCTTGGCTATTTCGTATCGCATAGTATAATCTATACCAACAGTACAGCACAGCTTCTATTATTAAATATTAATATGCTAACTTGAAGTATTGCGGTAGTACAGGCGGAAAGACGAAACTAATGGCTGGGGACGAGGCAGAAGGCGGGGCCTTTTGTGTTAGATTCGAAAATCTCACTTGTCATTGGAAGCCACCACCCATGAGGGACGTTGGGGGTTTCGCTTGTCAAATTTCCCCCATGGGTGGGGTGGTTAGAAAAGTTTTGTCATGTCGCTGGGACACATTGAGATCACAAGTACACCTGTATTCAAATTTGTCACCATATATGGATAACCATGTTGTGCTAGAGAGTGCAAGGCTGGGCACTTCTGATAGATGTAAATTATCTTCTTGGTATAGCACCAAAATAGATATGCCTGTTGAGGTTAGGATCTTTGTTGTTTTGGGGTTGCTTACAATCCAATAACTTATTGGGTACTAATTTATTGGTTACGTGTGGAACGGTTGCTCCTAATATACTGTAGTTGCTTTCTACATTCTGCAAAATTATCACCCCTGCAATTGCAGAGGGGATCTGGATGGTTGCAATGGTTGCGCAAGCAAATGTCAGATTTTCAGTGTCAAATTAATTAATAAAGTGAGCTAATCCACTTGTCATTGGAAACCCCCACTCCCCCCACCCCGGGAAACATGGGGCATTAGATTTTCCAAGAAAAATAGGAGAATATTGCCCCACCCCCATCAGGGGCTACATGTAAATAATTATAATACTGTAGATTACAGAGAATTAATGTTTCCTTCATGCATGTACCTTAACCCACTGCAAATCACCCTGCCTTACTTTAAAGGTGGGTTACAGTCCCGTGCGGGGTTTGTTTACGTTTTGCTTGTTTTGTTTATGTTAGAAGACTCCACACCGGAAATGGCTGCTAATATAAGTGCATTGTTTTTATCGCGAGCGTGTAGAACAATATGGTGATTTAAATCCTTTGATTTCGAATTCCAATCTATTTTGCTACGCTGATAGAGATGTTTCTAAACTGTATTTATTTCACACGCACGACAAAGACGTCGGATTATATGTATTGTCATGTCAGTAAAAAAAACTCAAAAGCCGTGTCTTAAATAGCCTGCGAGCAGGCTCTCTGCGGCTGCTCGCAGGCTATGTCTTAAAGAACATGGAAGGCCTTTAAATGGTCAAAGGTTTGTTGTATTTTATGAAATGCTTATCAAAATGAACTGATTCTTCGATTCGGCGGCGATTCCCGAGAGGTTTTCCCACCCGGGATCCCAGGTATCCCGCCCGGGATCCCGGGTATTTTTTTACATGGGAGTAGCCGTAGAAATTGACCAGGATTTTCGCTATGTCTCGTGCGTGTAAATAAATACAGTTTAGTCTTTAAAGGCATCTCTACCAGTCTAGTATTGTATCTTAACTTAGCTGGATCCAATAGCAAAGTAGATTAGGATTCGATATATCAAAGGATTTGAATCGCCAGCTTGCGATAAAAACAAGCCATTTCCGGTGTGGAGTATAGAATAAAACATAAACAAACCCCGCACATGCGCAGAAGGGACTGCAACCATATTGATATCCCGAATTCTAAATGCAAATAAACTTTGGTCACTTTTTTCTCACCATGCTAAAAATGGGTCATTTTCCAGGACACATAGTCACCAAATATATCTTTAATATCATAATTAACTACCAGTCTCCAAGGTTCTAGGGTTCTATCGTTCTAGTTCTATTGTTCTAGAGTTCTTAATATATGGTTCTACGGTTCTTAGGGTTCTATTGTTCTAAGGTTCTAGGGTTCTAGAGTTCTATGTTGTGGATTGGCTCTACACATACATCAAATAATTGATCATGCAGAAATCTGTTGGTCACAAGGTTGTTGTGCCATGATGAAATAACAGGTTTTTCTACAATTTGTTAGCAGATTGTGATACATTAATACACCCTATATCTATCACCACATTGAAAGCCAGTTTAGGTCCCATAATTACCTATCTTTCTATTGAAATACAAGATATAATTACTTATTCAGAGTATATAGTTTGAATATTTTAAAGTTAATTTTGTTTTTCAGGGGGAAAATGGGGGGGCATGTACCCACCACTTAAAGTGTCAATGAAATGAAAATTCACCCCAGTTTTTTATGATTCTATTTGAAAGCACATTTAAAATAATGAAAAATGGCTTTTACATGCTTTTCATATCTTATTCCGTTCTTGACTTATTACGCTTTATGTAATTTGAGCTGTGATGTCACAAGATGGATACAGCATTACAAATCTGAAAATCAGGCATATCTTCAGACTGTTTCGACTAAATAGATTCAAACCTTATTGACATGTTCAGTCAACAAAACTAAATATTGTTATTGTTCTAATGTAGTTGCTATGGTAACCAATTAGTTTCCAGATTACTTTCTTCATTTATAACAGCAACTTATTTAGTTTAAATTTAGGAAGTTGGCATCCTTTTTCCATGATTTCCAAATGCCAAAATACTGTTTAAAACAATAAAACAGTATGAACTGCAATGATGAAAAGTAGAAAATTTTGTTTCTATACAAAGTAGTCTGGGAACAAATCTGTTACCATGGGAACCAAATAACAATAATCTCAATGCTGAGTCTTGTTGACTCAGTAAGTCTGCAAGGTTGGAGTGTGTTTAGTCAAACCAATCCAAATATATGCCTGATTTTGAGTTTTGATGTAATGCTGTGTCCATCTAAGTTGTGATGTCACAGCACACTTTATAGTTACATGAAGCGTAATAACTCAAGAAATGAAATGAAAATGCACCCCAGCTTTTTATGATTGTATTTGAAAGAACACATAAAATAATGAAAAATTACTACACATGACTTTCGTATCATTCCTAACACTTTAAAGTGATGTCGTTTCTGTTTACCAGTGTCATAATTCTCGTTTATTTCTGAACAATATTAACTTAGTTATATGAGCTCGGAATTTCTATGCATACTGCCTCATAGAAATCAAGAGAGCATATAATCAAATTGTTTTAGTAGAAACTAACTTATGTTCGTTATTTCTTCAATATTAGTCGGCTTTACACTAATTTATCATGTCTCACTGCACTACTTGATATATATCAATAATATTAGATAGTGAGAAGTTAATAAGGTTTATAAAATAATTTTACTTTATGCACATTGTGATTGGTCAGCTTGCTGGTCTCAATCAGGCTGTGGAGACTGACAGGAATCACGTCAGTAACTAATAATAATTTGCATTAAATCAAAATCTTTACATATCATAATTATTCAAAGTATAGCAATTGTTCCTGAATTATTTTATAAAAGTAATAGAATATGTTTGCCCAGGTCTATAACATGATTGGAACCCTCGTGAAGTAAAAACACTTGAAAAGTTGGGAAAACACTTTGGCAGCTCATGCTTCTCCCTACACTTCGCTCGTATTTTTATTATGTCATTTGATCATGTTATAGAGACCCGGGCAACACTTTGGTTCAAAAAACTTTATTGTAATTGTAAAAACCCTCTACTTACAAAACTGTAATAATTACTGTAAGTCAAAGCTACTGTAATCATCTGCAGCCAAATACCGTAATTGGCAGAGGATGTGTAGAGAGGCTTGAACCAGCAGAAGAGCTATGGGCTTGCAGCATGTGCAAAAATGCATAATACTCCATTTACATCATAATTACGAAAATGTAAAGACGCAACCATTTTCTAATCTGTTATAATTAAAGATTACTATATTATATATGGTACAGTACACCCAACACATCCAATGGTAATTTGAATTTGACATTCTTATTCTACATCACATAATTATATACAGCTATGTGTAAATATATTGTAGTCATACTAATAGCAACGTAACCCCAACTTAAAATATGCAAGAAATGGAGATCCAAACAATCAGTAAGAGCTGCTATTTTATTTTTTGTATGATAATTAGAAAACTGTTACTTATACATATTAACATAAAACCAATACACAAGCTGCCAAGCTGGTAAGCTCAGCTCACTATAAAACAACTTGTTCCAGAGTAAAAATTGTTTAATATACAAATATCTAATAAACCAAACAAGACAATAAACCAAACAGGACAATGTATTAAAATTTGATGTTCATTAACTTCATTGCGTTCGAAATATTTAATTCTGAAACCTGACTTACGTAATGATTGTCAGACAATAACCACATGATGTAAAGATGTAAAAATACGGCGACCAAACATGTTATCAGCTTGAGAAACATTAATTATTTCTAGTAACTTTGGTGTCGTAGCAAATATCTGCATTTGATCTTGGCGGCCATAATATACATGTGCGCAAATGAAGTTTAGTTCAAAGAGTCTGGGACTCAGCAAGACAAGCATCCTGATTGGACCGATCCCCTTGATCCTCATAACATGCTCTTGGCCAATGAACGTAGACCTTACGAGAGGTGCTACACTTCTGTTTGAACTTGTTGTTGTCCAAAACGCTATGTATTCCTTGTTTGTGAAATCTAATCCGTCCCCGAGTACCAGGACTCTCTCACGCGCGGCTTTTTTATGCAAACAACGCCAAATGGCTATGTTTGAAGAGCAATATCTCGGAAACGAAAGGACCAAATCAAAAACTATAACATACTTTATTAAGTCATTTTTCGTGGTCTACACCAATAACTAAAAACTCTGTAGGGCTTATATGCACTAAAGTAAAGTTTGTCTAATATGAAAGAATTCGTAAAATGATAGAGTAACACCTTTTACAACTTTTCCGTATTTTACTTCGTTTTTGAAATATTTCAGTTTGTTCGGTAAATGAGATGGTCTCTGAAGTCATGTGCAGGGCAGAGAATTTTCACTCATTAAAAAATATCTCAGTGATTGCTAAGTTTACAATGTTCATTATCAATTTATCATGAGGAGTTATACGCACATTTTCAAGTAAATTTGTGGAACAAACTTGAAGATTGAACTAATATTTTAATGAGTGAAAATTCTCTACCCTGCACCTGACGTCAGAGACCATCTCATTTACATATCAAACATACTGAAATATTTCAAAAACGAAGTAAAATATGGAAACGTTGTAAAAGGTGGTACTCTATCTAAAAGTCTGACGTAACTGGACTTTTCGTTGACTATAACGTTTTCTTTTACAAATCTCGTTCTGTTCAACAAGGAGATTTGTCACATAAAAACACTAATCATATTTATTTCGACTTATAAAAGGTATTAACACAACACAGTACAACAACAACGAAATTTCTGATTCAATGAGCAAGCTGCCACGCGTTCATTATTTTGTCTACAAGTAATTGCCCGGCATGCGCTGATAATGAAACCAATTTCCCGTTGCACAATCGGACATCGTGGGTCTCGACAATATGTTCTAAATTGCTAATGTGATATGATATGCCGCCAAGCTTTTGTGCGCTTTTTAAATATATTCATGCGTAGTAATTGCTTTTAGGAGTCGCTAAAATAAATGGACATTTTCAAAGGCGTACGAATTATTTAGTGCTCTCTTTGTGTTATTCATTTGTCACTGACACTGCAGCTTGACTCAAGAAATACGCCACATCCGGTTACGCAACACTCGTCTGGGATAAATTATAAGATTATATTGGAGCGCGTGTATTTTTTTGAAATAGACAAAGAAGATGTACTGTTTCTCAATATGCGAAATCGGATCTTGTTAAGGTACATCTTCACTTGAAGAATATCATGGGGTAAAAATTGGGCGCTAATATTAATGGCAAAATTTCGCTTGTCGCTCAGAAAATATATGAAATGATGTTTAGTTCTCTATAGTTTACTCTAGGTTAGTATGAATAAAACACCTTGTTACATATTTGAAACCGTTCGTGAAATCGTAGCACAAACCAAATCAAACATGCGAAGTCGGTTCCTTAAGTAGAATGTGCGAGGATTATTCCTGTAGTAATTAACATGTTAACATTAACCTTATCTTCGCTTGTCGATTTCCATGTTGTATTTCCAAAATATATCGTCATAACTCTGCGAGACGTTGCAATTAAAGTGATGTTAATTCAGTTTTCCACTACGGCACTAGGCGTCGATTTCCAGTCCCACACTTTTGCGAAAGATCTTGGGAATCGAATATATTAAGGCCGGTCTTCGGTAGGGGCAGAAGAGAAAATGGTTGGATAACTGAATGGTTGGATAACTAAGTGGTTGGGTAAAAAAATCACTTCTCTGAAGCGTTGGGTAGCAAAATTTTAAAATTGGAATCTCGTCATCAGTTCTCCTTAGTCATCATTGCACATAGCTTTTGTTATTGTATTCCTCTCCTTGGATTCCTGCTCTGTATTATATTGGGAGATAATAATCTGAAAGTTACAGGAGGATCTGTCTGTATATCTTTTTGGGTTTGTTATTAAAACTTGTATCGACGACATGCTGGGAATTGAGCTTTATCTAACTTTTTTTCTTCTTGGGTTGGGACGGTTAAATTTCTGATCTTAATTTGGTTGGGTAAATTTTTTTTCAGCACCAAATCTATTTCTCTTCGGCCCCCCACCCCGACCATAAATGACCGGTAACAAATATTTATACAACAAATATAGGTTAAAGTCTCACCCCCCTGTACCCACCTCATTTTGTGAAACTGCAAGATTATATGATGGTTGAAGCCGGCCTAGGCAGAAACGAGTTAAACTTTTAAAATAATTCCTGCCTAACACAGCCATTACTATTTAATACTGGCTATTAAACACCAGTCAATTTATTTTGACTAACACCAGATGTTATTATACACTCACACAGAATCCACCAATCAATTGTCTCCATTAGCATCACGTGGCAGCCCAATATTTTACGATGTAGGACAGGTACATATTTGGCAGTAACCTTTGGACTGTTTACGCGGACTGTTCACGTGCAAAGCAACGTCACTCGCGTGCCTTTTAAATCGAAATTTCATTGGTTGAAGTACTTCTCGCGGAACGTGATGTGTTTTTACGAGTTTTTTTTATTATTCTTTTTGACGACCAGCAACCTTTTGAGTCTTTTGACTGTTTATTTATTGTTTATTTGTTTATTATCTTTACAACCAAGCAAAAATGCAAAATAATTAATACAACGGTTAAAAATAAAAAAACAAAAACGGAGCAGTTTTGAACATAAGTGAAGAACATAAGAACAGTCTTGACTGTCTGTTTACGTGCGATTGGATTCATCTTCGCCCAATATTACAAAATATTTAAGTCTCGACTTGCAATATTAGGCTCGACCTTCGGTCTCGCCCAATATTGAATTCTCGACTTAAATATTTTGTAATATTGGACTCAGAGGAATCCAATAAGTAATATTATTTAGTAGAGGTTAAACATTTATTGTGTGTATGCTATATTGTATATCGCTTACACCCCGACGTTCGAGGGATTTATCTGACTTATTTCATGATTGAGGAGGTTTTCCAACAACGTTTTGTCTATTTTTTCCACTATTTTTTCTTCATTTCTTATCTCATTAGTATTCATTCATAGGGCTGCATGCTATATACAGCCCGCGTTACATCAAAGAAAACCGACTCAATCATGAAATAAGTAATAGATAAGCACCGAGGGATTTATGCGGCATACAGCCTTGAGGACGCGTAGCGTCGAGGGCTGTATATCGCATAAATCCCGACGTTCGTAGAGGGGGTCATATAATTATTTATTATTACATTGAGTCGGTTTCCTTTGATGTACCGCGGGATGTATGCGCCATACATCCCTATGAATACTAATAAGATAAGAAACGAAGAAAAAACTAGGAAAATCTTTGTCCAATGTGGAAAAAATCGACAAAACTTTGTTGGAAACCTCCTCAATGTAATAATAAGTCAGATAAACACCACAACCTGAATTTTATTGCAACCTCCCCCACTTACCTTCAAAAATCTGAAGACCCACTATTCTTCTACCACCCCCCTCCTACATAATGAACAGTCTCGGCTAAAAGGTGACTTATTTTTGTTTGTTGTCAATATCTTTTAAGTTCCCTTTTACGTTCACGTTGTTTCATCCATCACAAGCAATATATAATGTATTAACATTCAGATTACATATGCAGGTTATGGTGAATTTTAGGCCCGCTGCGCATACAGTTATGGACCAAAGTTACGTTCCTTCAAGACTTCGCCAGCTTCGATCGTCTCCGTCACCCAAGCCTGAGTGACAAGATGAGGCTTGCGTTGTCTAGTGTGTATTACTTTCCGAATGAGAGGCAAGCGTGTTAGGTCTCTATAAAATAAACATAAATCTGAGTTGAATAACGGAGACAGACATGTTCGTTGTTACAGTTGAACTTCTATGATCGATCACCTCCCTAAGCGACAACATCGCTTTACCAACCCCTTGTCCACCGGAGGCTATCTGTCTCTGATATTTTAAGATGCTAAAATTATTCAGTTGTGGAAGGTTTTCCCGTAATTTAGAACACAAACTAGGGTTACGAAATCGGAATTAGCTCGTGCGGCCATATTGTGACCATTCTGCGAGGTGTAATCCCCTCTCCCTGCATTGTTTCTTCGCTTGCTGCAACCAAAAGACAAGAACTTGGGTACGAGGTTTCACCTTGTCCACTGACTTTTTATGTGAACATTTATTTCACATATGAAGCAAATTTAATACATGAAATCTGCTTTTCACATGCGAAATGAAAATTGTGAAAAATGTGAAAATTGTTTTTCCCACAGATGACATTTTTCATTTCATAGTGAAATGAAACATGAAGTTTTTGTAAGGGCACAAGCGAGCTAGCTTACCTGTGATTCATTATCACGTGCGAGACATTCTCATCGAAAACGTCGCTTAACTGACCGCCATGAAACCGCAACTCCAGCGCCTGCAAGTCCAGTGTGCAATTCGGGATTTTCTGAAAACACAATAGTAAAACTCAGCTTCGTGTACCTCAACCTCGCACACAGGGTTTTATCTTCGCTCCATTCGAACAAGAGTGAAGATATTGATACTCGAGACCAGCATATTGTCGATATGTTTACGGAATAACACGCATTTAAACATTTATCACCATCGAAGTCCTTGTAACTCGATGAATAGAATATATGGCCAGAATATGTACACAATTTACACATTTAACAATTATACCATATGAATGGTATAATTATTGTTTTATAATATAGACACTCATGGTATTTTAGGTATTTTTTCATGTTGTTTTATCAAAAAAATACATGATTTCGTACTCATTTATTTCTCTTTCCTATCCGGCTGAAAAACATCCAAAATTGAACTACCTCTTTGTTCTATTGATATCTCGTGAAATACCCATAACTGTTGCGAAACCTATACATTTTCTGAAAGTCCAATAAACCGGCTGTTACCAATGCTTTTGAATTTTCCGAACAAGACACATGTTAATATAAATTAGCATTATCATAAAATTCATAAATCAGGTTGAAAAACATCTTGCACGCCCGCGTAGCATCATGAAAATTCAAAATGCCACCAATCGCAGAGTTGTTTATGAAATCAAATCAAACTTGGCGTGTGAGTGGATCTCATGTGCCTGGTGCCTGTCGACTTTCAATTTTTAATCTTGCGTTACCGTGTGCCGTGTTTTTCGATTGACAACTTCGGGGTCTTCTATGACCCCTTTTGACTGGGCCGGACAGGAAAGAGTTAAGCAAAATACATTCCATCATTTTGTTTTTTCATTACTGGTGATATATGAGCTTGTATAAGAACCTATCAAATTGCAGAATACCTGAAATCTAGTGGTGGTTTATATTATAATCATGCTTATTCTATTATACATACCGTTTTTTGCATTCCCAATTTCAGAATATTGATCCAAATAGAATCTTAGAAGACAAGATTATAATTATTAACATGATTTCAAGGTAACTGATAGGCGAGCAACGCATTATAACGGAATATATATATTATATGAATAAATATGAAAGCTGCTAAGTTCTCAAAAGAACTGGATATAATATGAAAAAGAGAAATAAGAGAACTTCTAAGTGTCGAAAAATACTTAAGTAAGAGTACTTACGTATATACATATTCATGAAAGACGTTTCGGACGATGTGTCCTTCAGGTCAGATGAAGGTATCTGACCTGAAGAAGGACACATCGTCCGAAACGTCGTTCATAAATATACGTAAGTAAAGTACTCTTACATAAGTATTTTTCGACACATTGAAGTTCTCTTATCTCTCCTTTTCGTATTATATGTATATTATATATATTATAGTCATGTGAATACCTGTACTGTCTGAACAATCCAAGTGGGCAATCCGGAAAATACCTGGATTCCACTTCCGCTATTTCATTATGGGACAATTTGATCATGTTTTTCTGCGGAAAAAGGCAATGGTTTTAAATATCGACTGTTTACAGGTAACCCTTTATATCCCAGGAGTGATCAGCATCTATCTTCTCGTAATAATATCAATGGTTAACAAGTATAGAGGTAATGAGAATAAAGGAAATGATCACCAAAGGTGAACTCAGATCTAAAACAACTTCTCCCAACTAGTACTATAAGAAATGCTTGGAGACCAATAAGGAGAATTTATATGTTGATGTTAGATGGAAATTAGGTTCACTCAATATTGAAGTGCAGAAATGCCCCGCAACTTTGGAGGGCCCCGCGCTCTCGAGTAGTGTTTCAAAAATTGAGTAGGAACTAGAAGTACTCATGTTTTCTTCTCTAAAGCCATTGGTATGCTGTGTAGGAGACTAGGAGTAGGGTGTAGGCCTATTATATGTTCATGTGCGGGGCCACAACACGCGGGATTTTTAATGTTCACTGCGTTCTGTGGAGAATGTTCACCGGGCGGTATGTTTCACCGGGCGGTATGTTTCACCGGGAGGTGTGTTTCACCGGGAGGTATGTTTCACCGGGAGATATGTTTCACCGGGAGGTACATTTCACCGGGAGGTACATTTCACCGCGAGATATGCTTAACCGGGAGGTATGTTTCACTGGGCGGTATGTTTCACCGGGAGGTATGTTTCACCGGGCGGTATGTTTCACCGGGAGGTATGTTTCACCGGGAGGTGTGTTTCACCGGGAGGTATGTTTCACCGGGAGGTATGTTTCACCGGGAGGTACATTTCACCGGGAGGTACATTTCACCGCGAGATATGCTTAACCGGGAGGTATGTTTCACCGGGAGGTATGTTTCACCGGGCGGTATGTTTCACCGGGAGGTATGTTTCACCGGGAGGTGTGTTTCACCGGGAGGTATGTTTCACCGGGAGGTATGTTTCACCGGGAGGTACATTTCACCGGGAGGTACATTTCACCGCGAGATATGCTTAACCGGGAGGTATGTTTCACCGGGAGGTATGTTTCAGCGGGCGGTTAACATGGTGTGGGGACCCCGAACGTGGTGATCGGTGCTCCGGCCCGATGGTTTTCGTAACCGAATTTTTATCGCAGAAGTACTTCGCAACAAATAAGTGTCTTTTTACTCCGACAGACTATACTCCACTTCTCTCTCATTCTTCTTCGCCAGCAGTTTCGTTTCAGTATTCGCCTGCACTTATTTTTACACACTTCCTTCATTGCCGGCGATCGCCAAGCTCATATCCTCAGAAAATGTTTCTGAGTCGCTTTGTTCGTATATTGTACCTTTTCTTCGATTCTCTCGAAGATTTCTTTGAGCGATTGAACATCTGTGTCTTTCGTGAAGCTGTCTCCATTAAGGTCGTACTGCAAGCATAACTTCTCGTGTGTCTTTGGCGAAGTGTGGAGCATGTGAGATGGAAACCAAGGTAACACGATGTTCTTGTCCTGGAAGAAAGACAAATGGACGGATACGAATCAAAAACACTAAGACCACGTTTCAGTGAAATCAATTTTTGTTTATATTTCTGGAGGTGTTACATGGACAATGAAATATTGCTGTTACGTTTCGTCATTTTGAAAAAACAGCAGCTAGATTTGAGAAAATACTTGTAGTGTAAACTGATGGATAATTGTAGAAGACTTTTTCGTACCAAGCATTCCAACAACCACGAAGCGAAAATAACGTCGAAGGTTTCCTGCCTGGTGAAAAGGAAAGATCGAATTAATAAGGTCCAGCGATTGTCATCCTGGCGTATGTAATTTTGTGTACGCGACGCAATTCGATGGTAACTATTGCAAACCATGCTTTATATGCTTGTCAGTGAATCACATACATCAAAATGACAATCATAAGGAACATAAAATCACATACATCAAAATGACAATCATAAGGAACATAAAATCACATACATCAAAATGACAATCATAAGGAACATAAAATCACATACATCAAAATGACAATCATAAGGAACTAAAATCACATACATCAAAATGACAATCAAAAATCACATACATCAAAATGACACTCATCCACATGTTTAAAATGTCTATGCATGAGGGCATGACTCACTTTATGATATTCTTCACACGCACGTTTGCCTTGTGTGCAATCACGCAGAATGTCTCCTTTCCGGGACTTTGAACTACAGTTCCACCATTCTAGAACAACAGCGAAATATTTTCTCAGTTAACTTTATAATCTTAGAACCTTATTCTGACATCTAACACCCTTATTCTGACATCAAAGAGGTGTTTACTTGCTTTCCATCTCTGTCTCTTCCATTTCACTCTCCACTTTCTCCCTCCATTCCCCCTCCGCTTACCTCTTTCAGTCTCCATCTCTCTCTCTCTCGCCCCCACATACCTCTCAATACCTCTCTCCTACCTCTAACACTTTCTGCTCCAGTTGTACTTTCCCACATTCCGGCGGTCCGTTAACAATATAAAATTCTTTACCATCAAACATCGCGGATTTCTTAATAAAAGAAACAGAACTAGATAAGATCGAAATGTATATGGTCTCGCCCAATGTTAAAAAGCGCGCTCGGCAATCACCCAGCGTACCTCTTGTACTGCAGACGCATCAGCGGTCTCGAAATGTCTTGGGACAGTCAGCGGTCGTTCCACACGCGTTACCGTTCGCTTCTTCTTCGGTGCAGGCTCGTCACTCGCCGTCGTGTGTTGATACGTCAGTTTACCCTGTGCCTTGCTACGTAGTTTTTCCAGCTCGTTTACATCCAAGCACTCGAACCAAGCCTTATCGTCGCGGATTTTTTCCAACCGTGGAAATCTTAATGTCAGCCCCGTTTTATAACTGAACAGAAACAGAAATAGGCATGCAACCGGTCAAGTGAATTAATGTAATACTCAAATTATAATACATGCAATAATATACATTAAAGTACACATTAAAAATTCAACAAGTTTGGCACGCAAATCGAAACTGCTTAGCAGCCATTAGTATTTTTATAACGCCCCACTACATATTCTCATCGAATTTCGCACCAACTCCAAAACGGTTCTGACGAGAACTGGGGGTGGGGGAGGCGGCGGCGGCGCTACTGGTAGAGCCCTAACACTTCTTACTTATCAGACTTGACTATCTCGGCTGCTTTAATCTGAACAATTTTCGACTTCGAGGGTTCAATCCACACGTCCGGTTTCTCCTAAAATTGAGAAAAAGAATTATACACACGGTATATATTTATGTGCACTATACTATGGTATATTATTAGCTCATATATTGTGGATATTATATATTACACAATATTATAATTTGGTTTATATGTTATCAAACCTTGAAATTAGTAGTGAGTACGATAGACGACAGGGGTCTATTTGTGTCGAATTTTCTCCAATGGGGATGTAGTTGACGACACAGTTCCTTCAGTTCAGTGATAGAATAACCAGAGCCAACCTAAGCAAAATAAAATAGTTACGTTGAAGCACTGCTACATTATTCAACTTGTCTCGCATCTTAAAGTACCTATATACGCCGCGGCAGGGATCCATTTCTCACGAAAGGTTTGTATATATATATATATATATATATATATATATATATATATATATATATATATATATATATATATATATATATTTAAGCGGAGCATGGTAAGACCAACTCCTTATAAGGAAGTAAAAAGTCGTTTTGGGTGATCCGTTTGAATCGGACAATATTTTTGCAACGCGAAGGGTGGCCATTGGCGAGTGGTGATCTGACGAACTACATAAAGAGGTTTCTACGAAGGGTATACACGTTTGCATAATATAATAGGTACGTGTGTTATATACTTAGACTCGCTAATTCCAAATCTGTTTTCAGAATTGAAAACGGTTAAATATTGATCGAGATGACGTTCAAAGTATACGACGAAGCGGCCGGGCCGGCTGACTGATTGCCGACTAATTTCTAAGTATATAAACCGTTTTTACGAAGGGTATGCACGTTCTCGTGATATAATAGGTACGTGTGTTATGTATTTAGACTCGGTAATTCCAAATCTGTTTTCAGAATTGAAATCGAGTAAATATTGGCCGAGATAACGTTCAAAATCTTATCGACAGAGACTATAAATACGCGGTCTATAGTATTTTAATAATAATTACCTTGCAAAATGAATGGAATGTCGTGGGCTTTTCGCTGGAGCCTGTTACTGGTGGGACTGCGACGCCGCACAAAAAATGAGAAACCATTCCTCCACGGGACTAGAAATACAAAACAATCTCTATTACGTTTTAGTATCAACCAACTAGTGGTCTATTACAAATTCGGCATTCTGATTGGCTGAGCTACTCACTGTCTATTGGTGATAGACGGTGAGTAGCGTTACCCTTATGCTGGAATATTCCTATCCTGACCAATCAGAAGTCACGACATATTCACGCTGCACGGCCAAACCTGAAATCTAGTCCAAACATGGCGCCCGCTAAAATTTATATACGAGTGATGAAATCATGAAAACATTGGCCCGAAAGTAATGGAAAATTGTTCAGTTTGACATTTTCGAATAGGAAAATGAATTCGCTTATGCCTATGGAGTATATCTATACCAAATGTGAAGCAAAGTAATTATAAACTCGTTTTTTGTGAGCGATTGTTTATCATGTGCCATCGAGCAACTCTACATTTTGAATGGTAGACTTCTACAAACAAAAAGGTAAAACTATCTGAAAATTTGGAACAATGTTAGAAAGGTTGTTTATGGTTGATACTAAAACAATTAGACAACTCGCCCTCGTTGTCTATGAGCAGATAGTCAACTCGGGCTTCGCCCTCGTTGACTATCTGCTCATAGACAACTCGCTCTCGTTGTCTAATTGTTAATTAGTCAGCCTTGACCAGATTTGCGTGAAGGCACGCGTGGATTAACGCAGAACCAGTCGCATCCACGCGCGCGTCACGTAATAAAATAAGTATCCTTAAAAGAGCCGGAGAGACTAACTTTCAGTGCAAGTAATGTGACAAAAGCTTACCCCGACACCAAAATATCCTCCAAGAATTAAGACGTCGAGCTTTCAAAAGCAAAATGCAAGTTATTAACATTAATAGATTTAATATATTTCATATATTTAATATATGTTTTAAACAAGGAGAGTAGGGAAGCGAATTAATTACTTAAATGCGAAAATTTTTAGTGCTTTCTACAAACCTCGTCGCTTAATCCATCCACGTATTCAGGTTTAATTTTAAGCCAGCCACTACCTAAACACAAACCAAAGGAGAAAATCGATCGTCGAGTCCTGGACAGGTATTGAACCTGTAACCTTTTGATTGCCCGTTGCCGGTGCGACGCTACGACACACCCAATCATCACTGATATATATAGTGACTGCCGCATAGGCAGTACATATATCAATCGAACCAGTACATTATTGTAACCTTCGCTCTCCATCTGAGTCTCGTTAGCTCAATGATTAGAGCGTCTCACCGGCAATCAGAAGGTTACAGGTTCGATTCCTGTCCGGGACTCAGAATCATTTTTCTGAGGATACGAGCTTGACGATCGTCCATGTATCGTCTGTCTAAATTGACGGGAAGGATATTTTACGAGTGTGAACATTTTCTAAGACCCAACCGAGACCAGTTGCGAAATATGCAACTCCAAGGCCTTCGGTGAGAATAGAACTCACGTCTCTGCGAATCACAGTATCCGTTGATGAGAGCGAGTCCTGAGTTCTAGTATATATAGTTGATGGTAATGCCGCTGAACATTTATAGGGTATATATATATATATATATAGGATGATATCGAGATGAAACTTCTGATGATTATAATAGTAAGCAGTAGTTTTGATCAGAATGTGCCAAAGATTATTTGAAAATGCCATGCGAGATAGACATGAATTTTAACGATTTTATTAAATTGCTTAAAGTGCCTATCCGGGGTTTGGGTATTTTACATATTCGTAATCTTTGGGTTCTACCACGAAAAAATGTAATATATCTTGTCGTTCGAAAATTTCATCGTCATGCCTTTTTCCTCTGCTAAAGTTGATTTACTATTCCGACAGGAAATGGCGTCAAAGCAGGGACACGCGAAGTAATTGCACACTAATTCAACAGTAAAATACAAAGAAAGTTTGGGTCTGAACAAAATTCGCTCAATTCCCAAACTTTCATTGTATTTCACTGCTCAATTAATGTGCAATGTTTTTGCATGTCGCTGCTTTGACGTTATTGCCTATGAATAGTAAATCAATTTAGCAGAGGTAAAAGGTATGAAGATGAAATTTTCGCACGACAAGATATTTTACAATTCTTCTCAAGAGATCTCAACGATCACAAATATGTAAAATCCCAAAACCTCGGATAGACATTTTAAGTTACGATCAATACTTTCCAAGGTAGAGTAACATCATCTTATTCATAGTTCTTCGACATTACTTACCATTCCTTACGTTCGGCTGGTAGATAGACATTGGAGATTTTATTACCAAACCTTCTTCGTATTTATCCATGGCACTATTTAACGCTTTAATCACGTCCTGTCTAGTGCAAGAAGATCAGAAAACATAATTAGAAATACTCTGTGTAAAAGGCAACGACACACGACGGCTGTATATATTAGTCATTATCATTCAATTTATTTTTCTCTTGATTGTAATTGGCTATGTCAGCTGCAAATAACTGCGTACAAATAACAAGCTGCACAATGCGCATTACTGAGTAACGTTGCTCGGGCTCGTTTTGCCGAGATGTCGGAAAACGACTTGTCGTTTGCCTTCTTCGGCAAATAATTGATCTGCTCGCCACTGACAAATTCCGATATTATCCTCATCCTCGTCCAGTATAATTGTTAATTAAAACAACCGTAGCTACATTACTTGTTTTCGCCTTCCTGGCTCTCAACTCGTTGTATTCGGCCTGGGACGGGAGTAAAGACCCTGAAACGGAATCAAAATATATAATGACATTCACATCGAGGGTGGCGATTATTAAAAAAAAAGGTTGACGAAATGCTCATAACACAACTTTATTCATACGAAACCCCAATAAATTCAAAAAAGAACATCAATCTCTTTTTCATTATAGCCTTCTTAATCTCTGTCTATCACGTAGCAAAATCATTCAAAAAATTTCCTGTCTGTGTATTTGATGATATTGATAATGATCTATAATAATAATACACCTGTCTGTCTGTCTGTCTTTATAAAACCTTGTATAAATTATTATTCTTATCGCCTCTCACGAAAAACAATTTTGTAAATTGATTTGGGATTCCTAATTTAAATAAAGTTTTTCTCTGTCTGTCTGTCTGTCTGTCTGTCTGTCTGTCTGTCTGTCTGTCTGTCTGTCTGTCTGTCTGTCTGTCTGTCTGTCTGTCTGTCTGCCTGCCTGCCTGCCTGCCTTCTGATGGTGGTCCACTCTGTACCAATCGATTTATCTGTCCGCCCACACATACAGTACAGCTCTGTTACTGATATTTTTAATCTCCAAGTTAAGTATTTAAACACAACAGGAACTATTATTCACATACTTTTCTAAATATTTTAGCCGCTCTTTCAAGGGCAAGCTGGCTAAGCTTTTGTCGTTTACCAAAAGGACATCAAATGCAACAAAACATGGATGAAGATCTACAAAAAAAAAACAACCAGGAAAGCATTTTCATAAAAGAGACCTGATTTCTTTTTCAGTCCCGGTGTTATACACTTACCATCAGCATACGTTTTGGCACTTTTGAAATCAATATTGGTTGCTTTCGACCTGAAAAATTATTCATTTTAGTTTATGATAATACGAGGGTTTTCACCGAGTAAGGTTTTGTTTTAGCATTTAAATTTTAAAAACCACTCACACATAAGTTCTATCATTGGATGAATTGCAAGCCATCATTTCTCCATCCAGTATGCATGAGTTTACCTTGCTGTAAACAAAAGGGAATTTGGAAAATGACAAGAGAGCGTGATGAAGATTTTGTGTTGATGTTGTTGTCGTCGTCGTTTTTGTTGTTGTTGTTGTTGTTGTTGTTGTTGTTGTCAATGTTGCTATCTCTGAGTATGGGTTGATGATGATGTTGTCACTTGTCAATGTTGTTGTCAATGTTGCTATCGCTGAGTATGGTCGTTGCTGTTGTTGTTGTTGCTGTTGATGATGTTGTTGTTGTTGTTGTTGTTGTTGTTGTTGTTGTTGTTGTCAATGTTACTATCGCTGAATATGGTCGTTGCTGCTGTTGTTGATAATGATGTTGTTGTTGATGTTGTTGTTGTCAATGTTGCTGTCGCTGAGTATGGTCGTTGCTGCTGTTGTTGATGATGATGATGTCATTTGTCAATGTTGTTGTCAATTGCTATCGCTGTGCAGTGTGGCCGTTGTTGATGATGTTGTCAATGTTGCTATCGCTTGTGTAGTATAGCCTGCGTCGCATCCGGCCTTTTGAAACCCGATATAGACTATATCAGTATATAGACTATATCGGTATATAGACTTTTTCGGTATATAGACTATATCGGTATATAGACTATATCGATTTAGACTATATCGGGTTTCAAAAGGCCGGATGCGACGCAGGCTAGTGTAGTATGGCCGTTGGTGTTGTTGTTGTTATTATTGTCAATGTTGCTATGACTGAGTATCGTCGATGACATGTTGTTGTTGTTGTTGTTGTTGTTGTTGTTGTTGTTGTTGTTGTTGTTGTTGTTGTTGTTATTGTTGAAGAGGTTGTCATTGTTGCAGTCGCAACCTATTTGTAACCAAGCCTTCAGTACTGTATTTATAGTTGTCACAACCATACCACCATGCATGGGTAGTTAAAAGACTATTCAGCTGTTTTCTGTAAAATAATCCTCCATTCTCCTGACTTACCTGGAAAACGATTTATCAATATACGGCGTAAGACATCCCTCATGTGGGGTGCCACCAAAGGTCGAAGTATATTCGTTGGAACTACGGGAAAAGACATCGGTTCACCCAATCAATTGTCAGTATTGAATGTATTGTGCGGACAGAAATAGTGCATGATTACTGGTGCGGTTGAAATATGAAATAATTTGAAAAGTGAGTCATTTGCAATTAAGATGGTCATTCCAAGATTGTATAATGCCCCTAAAACGCCTTTATTATTATTATTATTATTATTATTATTATTAATATTATTCTATACATATATGTACATATAAGTAAGTAGATTGTAAAACTAAATATTGATTTTGGTAACTATAATAACTGTAAAAGAATTCGAACAGAATACCAACCCTCGAGAAAAATACTTAAACACGTCGCCTTGTTTGTGAATCATAAATCTTTCCCCGTCGAGTTTTGTATCGATAATGAATGTTTGACCGTTCATCAATTTTTCGACCTAAAATTGAAAACACGGCAGCAGAATAGTCACGGGTATGGAACACTTAGTCAGCATTTTTCAGGAGCTCTCACAGGTATAGAACACTCAGTCAGCGTTTTTTAACCACAGAGTATAGAACCCTTGCTATACAGAGTATAGAATGCTAAGGGTTCTATACCTGTGGTTGTACTACTCACGGCAAACAAGATCCGTCTTACCGCTGGATGTATGTACTGCCGTTCTAAGAATTTAATGGCAGACCAATTTTTCGTTCAAATGCTTTGTGTTAAAACAACTCATGGAAGTCATTACTACCCACTAGATAGCTAAAATCATACACAATTTCGGATCATAATTAATGAAAATTATTTCTTTAAAGTGCCTTTCTCGCGTTTGGGGATTTTACACATTCGTAATATTTGGGTCTTGCTGAGCAAAATCATAATATATCTTGTTAGCCGAATATTTCATCTTCATGGACTTTTTTGCTGTTAAAGTTATCGGATGTGATTTCACAAGAAGCATTTTTGTGGCAAGTAACAAAAGAAAACTGGTTTGGAATGCCTCTTGTGACATCACATCCGGTAACTTTGACAGCGAAAAACTCCATGAAGATGAAATTTTCGGCTGACAAGATATATTATGATTTTACTCAGAAAGACCCAAATATTACGGATATGTAAAATCCCAAAACGTGAGATAAGGTACTTATGTCATATTTATACTAACTTCTCCAATGTCTGCTCTCTGGCCCAACATCGGTTTAAAGGCTGAGAACAAAGTAATTTCGGAATCATTTTTCCTGACTGAAGGATCTCTCAAATCTTGACAAACCTTTAAAATAAGAAATTCTGTGTAAATAAATGATCATTGCCAACCAGTTAGAAGCTAAACTACCTTTCTTTACGCTGTAAATCTGTTATATTTAAACTGTTCTACCTAGAGGTGCAGTAACAGCGGTATCTCATGTGTCCAGTGTCACCACAAAAGAAACTACAGTAACAATCAAAATTCACTTGATAGCTTCTTAGTTAATAGTATAAGAACCAGTGTTCGCCAGTAACAAAGTAAATTTACTTCGTTACTTTACGTAAGTAAAAAAATCAGTATTTACTTATAACAAAGTATATTTTTCAACAAATACTTTTTACTTATAACGAAGTAAACATTTTGTTAAATAATTACTTTTTAACTTCGTTACTTTTTGTTTTATCCGCTAAGTAAAAAAAAATATTCGGAACGCAGAGTCGCGAAATACTCGGTCCACTCTATCCATCCGTTGGAGATCTAGAGTGGAGAAATCGCGTGAAGTTGGTTTTGCATGTGCACGTGATTGGCAACTGTTGAGTTGGCGCCGTCAAACAGCGCCCAGATTAAAGTACAGTACCAGATTATCAATTTTTATTTGTCATGTTGGTAATTAGTGGTTCGAGAATATATAGTTTGTTTCAGAAATACTTTTCTGGAATATATTATTCTATAATGCATACCTTGGAAAGAATACTGCAAACATTATAAAGGTCCATTGCGTCTGGGTGGTACACATCAAAGATAGATTTTTCACTTATACCAACTTTTAGTTCCTGAAGGAATCATTCATACATGCAATTATATAACTGCCAATATATATATATATATATATATATATATATATATATATATATATATATATATATATATATATATATATATATATATATATATATATATATATATATATATATATATATATACAAACTTTTGGTGAGAAATCTCTACCTTTAAAATCATCCTGATCAGCCATTTCTACAAAGAAAACAAAATTACCTCAGTATAAACATCGTTTACAGTTTATGCTGACACAAATTAACTGTAGACTCCTAGCATCTATGGAGTTTTATTTTCTGACCTGCAATGTAGAGGAATTTTCACCTGTTCTAAAGCACTTGTGTTCCGCAGCAACTCTTGCAATGCTTTTCTTGTATCTGCCTTCTTGTGTTCCACGTTACCCAAAGCAACTTTATCGAGAAGCTCGTTCACTAGTTTAATGCTAAGGCTATATATATTCAAAAAAATAGGTACGCATTGCGTACACGTACAACAGCAGATAAGAACAAGCAAGTTTGTTATATTAATAATAATAGTGATAATTAACAATTAGATTATGATATTGAAATTTCTATGAGGTGATTTCTATGAGCGGATAAACTAATTGTTGCAGTGAAAACTAACTTATATTCGTTATCGTCACAACTCGATATTTATCGACAATTAGATACCAAGTAGCGTAGCCATATGCAGCATTTGCATTAGATCACATTTTACAACGCATTTCAACGATCTTCAAGTGTAAAAATAATTTAATAGATTTCGATATCAAACTAATGTTAATTATATTTATAATACAAGGCACAAAGATAATATTTACTTCAGTAAACCCAAAACAAATTTGGGGAAGCAGAAACTCACCTATCATGCTTGCAAAGAGTATGCTTTCGACTCCAATATATACTATCTAGCTATCTATATCTATCCATATCTATCTATATCTATCCATATCTATCCATATCTATCCATCCATCTATCCGTCTGTCCGTCTGTCCGTCTGTCCGTCTGTCCGTCTGTCCGTCAGTCAGTCAGTCAGTCAGTCAGTCAGTCAGTCAGTCAGTCAGTCAGTCTGTCTGTCTATCTGTCTGTCTGTCTGTCTGTCTGTCTGTCTGTCTGTCTATCTATATCTATATTTGATATTCGGATTCCAAAGAGGTAGACTCGGACTTGGAATGCCCAGGAATACATTGCGCGGTGTAACATATCGCCGTTATCCGTTTAGTTATACCTTCCTTTTTCAGGACATCGGTTTTTTAAAACAAAATAGGCGACCATAGCGAAGTCACCAGCATCCTACAACAGACAATATAGTAAAGAAATACAAAATTTGAAATGAGCATGCATATCTCAAGCCTTCACCTCGAGTCCCTGACGGGAATTAAACCCGTAACCATCTAATTGCCGGTGAGACACTCTATATAACCATTGAACCATACTGCCAAATTAATAATTACTAATTTCTTGATTTCCTAAAAATGTGTAAAGCTCTTACGTCATTCATTTGCATATCACTGAAGTCTAAATATCACAAGAACGACGTGAGATATGAAAGAGCTCTAAATTACCATTCCTAATCATTTTCGGAGTTCATTTAAGTAAGACAAACTTAATTTTCGTTTCATAGCCACAATTTAAGGTCTGATTAAAAAGCTTTCTAATTTCTATATTGAGAAGATACAAATGATAATTTATTTAACTAACCACTGCAGATAACCATGACGCATTTTAATAAGATTGTACCACATTAGTGACTCAATAAACACCAGCAATACCTATATATAGCTATAATACTTGTGTAAATATTAATCTATGATCTATAATAGATATATATATAATAATAATTATCTATTAATAAATTATATATTATATTTATCTATAATATAACTTGTACAATATTACCTTCAGAGCATGTGTTGGTGCTTTAAAATTGACCAATTTCTTAGCATCAAGACTATCTTTACCAATACTCAATATTTCAATATAGTGCTTCGCCAAAGCTGCCTATCACATCACAGAACACAAAGTAATGTTACAATATGACCGATTTTCAATTTTGAATCACTGCAGATAATAATACGGCATTATACCCTGAGTATCATCCTGAACTACATTAACTTTTACCTCTTTTATGCCATATGCCGGCCGTTCCTTGTCGAATTGTGGCAGAAGCAGTCGCATGACTGGAAAAAAAGAGTCATCCTAAACACAACAAGTGTTTATTAAATTTTGATAATCAACCAGAAGCCAGTCAAGTAAAATCTCTTTTGGGACCTCCTCTTTTTATTGTGCAAGAGTGCAAGGTAGAAAATTTGCTGCATGCAAAGAATTGTGGTGAAATATGTTTGCCATATTTTTGTCATGAAAGTTGCCATATTTTTCAGCATGCATGGTTAATTATAGCCTGTATATGTAGGGTGAAGTAATATCAGCCCTGCCGAGAGGGCGGGATAGCCGGGGAAACTGCCCCAGGGCCCAGGACAAATAAGGGGCCCGAAACAATAACTATCATGCAAATCCTACACAAAGAATGAAGCTTCTAGGACATTTAGGGGGCCGTGAAAGACCATAACCTGATAACCCCACCTTCCCCTGGGCCTATCTTGGCTAGCTCTCAGCGGCCATAAGTAATACAGCCCTTTGCTAATAGCAGGCGGCAAGTCCAAGCCCTTGTTTCTGTTAACACCAAAGTGAGGCTTGATGGTGAACAGTATAAATAACAATGGCGTGAAACAGGGGCAGCATGGCTTCTCTCAAGAAAGGCCCATTTAAACAAAACTAATTTTATCAAAAACTCATTTTTTTAAAATAATTCTTGCTATATCTGGCAGATTGCCATAAACTCAAAAATATTGGTCATATTATCACTGAGGCCAATTAAAAAAAATTGGGTGGTTCCAGTTACCCGACCGACCCTAGCTCAGCTCGGCCGACCCTGTAAATTTTGTGAAATTTTTGCACAATATGTTTGCGCTAAAGGACTATTAGCCATAAAAAGGTAGGTTTTATAGTTTTTCCCTGGTAAAATCGTAAAATAAGATCACTACGTAACATGCCGTCACGTTAGTTCCCAGGCCGTCATTCTTGCACAACAATATAATGGTGACAATAAAAAGATAATGGCCTGTGTGGCAATTGACCAAAAAATTTTCTCAAAAAAATAAAATCCCGACCTACCTACCCTAATTTTTTTCAAGATGTAACCGGAACCACATAATATTTTTTACTTGGCCGAATTATATTATCACTGATTTTGACATTTAATTATTTATATACTTCAGACTCGATGATGTTTTTGCCAAAGGCACACTTATCTTAAGGTGGATTTCCAGTCCTCGCACAAAACAGCTCGCTGCGGGTACAGTACTCGCCTGGGCTGGTTTCCACTGTATTTCCACCACATGCAGCTTGTTGCGATAACTCGCGGGGTTTTCAAGACTGATGAAGCGATAGCAGAGTTGTGACAGTTCGATTAATTTATGTAATTTCTTCCCCTTCAATATCTATGCAAATACACACCGACACGGTAATGATTTCCTTTGTGCAGTTTTCTCCATAAATTACTAATGATTTGAAATGTTGACATAATTTGTTTTGATTGGTTATTTACTGCGAGTACTTACTGCGAGTACTTGCTGCGAGTAAAAAATAGTAATCTGCCACGAGGGCTAAAACACTCGCAGCGAGTGCTCGCAGCGAGCTGCGAGTTGCTCGTGCGAGGACTGGAAATCCGCCTGGAGAAGTGAGGGGAGAAACATGATGCCATAGTCCAGTTCTGGCTTGTCATCCGCTCCTAGCGGTAGTAATGGTAGTGCCAGCCCTAAAACTAAGTCACAAACTTTAATCCCAAACATGTCCGAAACCTAACCCAAAGTATTATGCGGACCTAACACCCATCCACCCCACCCTCCAAGTATTTCTCGCATAAGCTATATACTGTATATAACTAAATATAATGCCAATATATCAGTTGAACAAACATCAAAATATTTGTGCTAATTTGATATGAAACACAAAAATTTACATGCAAAACAATACTGAGCAATCCATTCTTTGTTATCTTTCTTTTGGAAAACCCCGCAATCATGTCATTGCTGAGAATTGCTAATTTGATCAGAGCTACGTTTACTGTCTATAGTTCGTCAGAGAGACTATATTTGGCCGAATCTCTACTAAACTGATTTTACAGCAAAACAAACGTGTCATTTTCGCATCGTTTTCTAATTTATTTGCTTAAAATTCATATTAGATTTCAAGTTGGACTCGTACAACTGTGAACTGTTCAAGAGACAAGACTCACAGTTTTGCATGTTCCGTGTAGTTTTTTGTGCGTTTCGCGCCACGAGTCCAGAAAAGTCTTTAGAAAATGTTTCTTCTTGTCAGTGCCCTTCACGCTGTGGATTTTTTCCAATAAGGCACAGAGATCGTGGAAGGGAACTTGCGATGAAACTGAATTAGATGTTGATCCACTTCCGTCCGCCATGTTGCAAAACAAAGAACGAACGCGCTGCGAACAAATAGGAAGTCCTGGGAACAAAACGTGCCCAGACTTGCCGGAAACCATAGCCGAACCTCGCAAGCAACTCTGTGGCTTCTTTTTCCCGAGTCAAATAGCTTCCAACGCTGTTTTGGCCGTTTTTGGCCGAGAAATGCGCCACGAAAACATTGCTCGTACAGCCTTGGAAGCGATTTGACTTGGATAAAAGAAGCCACAGAGTTGCCTGCGGAGGAGGCTAAGCCGAACCCCAATCTTCAGGCCGGATGAGTAGCCTTAATATATTGCAGTATATTATATTATGGCTCGGCTAAGACCGATTGCAAATATGGCGGCGATGTCCCGAAAACGAGGCTTTTCGGTGGTTACCGTTGCTAGGGCCCGAATCATGTTAGTTGATTGGATCACAATTGTTGGACCAAAAACAAACAGCCAATCAATCAACATGATTCGGGTCCTAGCGACGGTAACCACCGAAAAGCCTCGTTTTCATGACATCGCCGCCATATTTGCAATCGGTCTATATAAGCATTTTAAGGCGAAAATCACTGCTAGTAGCCGAGCTGTACTAACGCATTATACTATACAGCAAATTACTGCTAGTAGCCGAGCTGTAATATATTATACTACAGCAAATTACTCATGCTAGCTAGTAGCCGAGCTGTAATATATTATATACTACAGAAAATTACGGCTGGTAGCCGAGCTGTAATGTATTATACCACAGCAAGCCTGCAGCAAACACATCCCTCCTCCAACAAAGCTCGTGTAGCCACTAATAATTATTTGGGCATGGCTTACACTTACATACAATTACTTTTTCAAAGTATCTTTAAATATTATAAAATAAAATAAAATAAAATAAGAATATTTGGAAAAAAATGTCCTGTTAGTTTATTATTTTTATCTTAGAGACTCCGTAATGGCGCGATAATCGCTGCTGCTCAATGTGGCAAAGCTTGTAAATAAATAAGTTGCGCGTGTTGTGTCGTCACTCAATGGCAAGAGGATGATTAACTTGAACGTCACAATGCTGGCGTTAATTATAATGACGCAACAATAGCGCACGTGCTTACATAACTCGGGATGAGAAATCGTTTTGTTAAAATAAAGGTTTTTGCTGCGCAACAATGGGAAACATGTGGAGATGTTGCATTTTCAGTTCGCGACATCCGATAAATAATCGCGCCATCCATCCTGCGAATTCTGGAATTCTAGGACTCGAAAGTGTTGATGGTGTTTCAACTGATTCTCCTGCAACCGGCAAATGTTCTGTAGTAAAAGATCCAGCTACGTGTCCTTCTTTGGGCGTTTTCCAAGGTAAGTCATGAGGCTTCTCGTTGCATAAAGGTAGTATATAGTATTAGATCTTCTCAGATATTTGAAACACTACAATGGAAACCAGTAAAAACAATCTTAGATAATCGTGAACTATTAATGATGTGTTTCAAAAACTAATTAATAATTCATGAGAAAACACAAAGGAAAATCATGACCGTATCGTGTCTTTAATATTTATTATGTGTTTTACATAAACGTCTTCGATTTTCTCGGAGAAAATGACTTGAATAACTGAAATAGTTGGTAAACATGGTTATTTAGATGCAGACACTACTGCTTTTGAAACTATACTTCTCAAACTCATTAATAATTCATGAGGAAAACACAAAGGAAAATCATAACCGAGACGTCAGCCTCACGTTGTTGGTAAATGTGGTAATAAATGTCCATAAATTAAACCAACTTTTCCCTCAAATTTCTCTTAAAATACACTCGAAAGGTGTTTATTATAAGTAATATCATGGTAGTGAGGTGTATTAGCTGTTAAACCGCCCGCTCGATGAGGGTCATTAAGTAAAATTCCTGAGAGCCGCAGGCCCGAAGGAATTTTACTTAATGACCCGAATCAAGCGGGCGGTTTAACAGCTAATACACCTCACTACCATGATATTGCTTTGTAATACCATGGTTCAGTGTCGAAATTTCATGTCTTTGCCGTCATTCAAGGTTGTATTAGTTCTAATACGACCTCTAGATTGTATAAATTAATCCAAATGAGGTAATTTAGTTATTAATTCAACCTGAAAAGACAAAAGAAATTGAGACAACCATGGTATTATTATCTTTATTCGCGAAAACATCTTGAAGTTGGCAGTTAAAAAAGCTCGGCTATCACCTCGCTTTTCCACACACTTCTCGGTGTTTTCAAATCAGATAACTAAACGCTTTTTTCTCGTGTATGATACAGTATATTACATACCAACGATTGTTCAGATATTGAGGGATCGATGTAAATAACTGACGATTATATTTCATGGCCGAAAAAGCGGCCATCGCCTTTAGTAGGTCTGTAATACGAGTCCGGGCTTTCCCTTTCAGATGATGGGATCAGCGGGATTATTAGAGAGACCGAGTCGAGGCCGACTCCACCACGAAAACTCCACCACGAAAACGAACCTCGGAAAAAAGGTGGCCGAGTGTTCGAAAAAGAAGAAAACATGGACGAATGGATCACGTCCATTGTGAAACGAAATGTTTTGCTGCCGAGCTATGTGTCGTTTAACAACAGGAGACACTTATTGATGCGTTCGAAATTCACGGAAATGATACAGAGGATGAATTACTCCACAACAATCACGGAAAGCAAAGAGGAAAAGGGAGTTGGTACGTTGGAACAGCAGAAGAACACTGTCTCCTTTGCAAAGTCGAGCAACTCCAATCGTCCACAAAAATTGGATAATCTATTTTCGCAATTTAGTGTCAATTTAGTACCAGTTGGCCAAAATAGTTACAAATCGAGTTACGAGACTGTAGAAGTAGTTAGTCCACGAAGTTCAGTAACCAAGACGACTCGTCAAGTAGAGAACAGCACACCAGACTCTCCTCCTAGAAGAACCAGTGGTCGGTCAACGGGCGACGACAGCACTAAAAGTTACTTATATAACGATTCAACAGGTAATGTGTTAGTTACTGAACTGAAAGGTGAATCATAACAGTCCCTACTGCATGCATATGGACTTTAATTACGTATTCCATACACTGATCTCTAAATATAGACTGGATCGAGGCTAGCAACTATTGTTTGGATGCTGCGAAAAAATGAAGCTGGGAATATTTCACGGCGGCCATTTTGAATGGACCACGCTATATAGTTTTACTGTAGGCGACAGATACTATCTGTCTCTGATCTTCTAAGATGCTAAAATGAATCAGTTGTCGAAGGTGTTCTCGTAATTTAGAACACAAATTATGGCTCCATTACAGTAACTATGAAGCCGGGGAATGACCACGTGGTGACTCCAGTGGCGAAGCTGGCCATAGCAACTGGTCATGCTATACTAATTTTAACGATCTGCATATTTTGAAAACAATACATTTCTAAAGATCTGAATATGTAAATCGTTTCAAAATTTGCATAGCATGACCAGTTGCTATGGCCAACTTCGCTACTGGGTGACTCCAATATGGCCGCCACGCGCTAATTCCGACTTCATAGTTACTATTATGGAGCTGTAGTTTGTCTTCTATATCATGGGAAAACCTTGGACAACCGATTCATTTTAGCATCTTAAAAGATCAGAGACAGATAGTCTCTGTTGCCTATAGTAAAACTATATAACGTGGTCCCAACAAGATGGCCGCAACACATTACTTCCGGCTTCATTTTCTGAACAATAGTTGCTCGATCCAGTCTTTATTTAGAAATCAGTGATTCCATATAAAGACGCCATATATTTTGACGCTATATATGTTTTGATACTGGAAAGCCCTGATGGGGGACTGAGCTGAAAAATGTGTGTATATGTGTATATATATATATATATATATATATATATATATATATATATATATATATATATATATATATATATATATATATATATACGTGTAGGTTTTGGTCTACGAAATGCAAAGAGTGCTCAACAACATATAGTTAGAGCAAATAATAGATTTTCGCTTACCTCAAAACTGGTCTGCTACAACTTGTTTCATCTGTAAAAAGAATCTTCAGGCAGTCATATATATATATATATATATATATATATATATATATATATATATATATATATATATATATATATATATATATATATATATATATATAATATATATATATATATATATATATATATATATATATATATATATATATATATATATATAATGTTTATTCATTCATTTGTCACTCCCTGCACCACACACTACTCTCTAGCTACCTAGGTTTTGTCACATTACACCACTACTTGAATCCCTTCACTGGTTCCCTATTCAGTATCGAATCCATATAATACCATTGCATGTAATTCTGATATGTATATTTTATAATTAATCCATTATTTTGTTATGCGCATGTGAACATATTCACATGCAGATGACATGCGCAATATAAGTTCAATGTATTATTATTATTATTATTATTATTATTATTATTATTATTATTATTATTATTATTATTATTAGCTAGCATCGGTCATTGCTACTAGCTACCTTTTTTATTGATATAGGGGGAAAAGGTGATTATTCAGAATTCGCTGGAAAACCTTTTCGAATTTCCTCAAACTGGCTCGATGAGGACTTCGAAGAGAATATTTTGAGCGACCCGCAATCTTCGAAGACCGAACACGGCTGCGAGCAAACTTTGTCTTCTTCTGAAACACAGCGTTCACGAAGCACTGGTGTAGCAGGGTCATCATCGCACGACGCAGCATCACATCTGGAAGACGCAAGCGACGAGCCATCAGTAATTATCAATAGCGGTCTAAAACTGCCAAACGGAGCTAAAGACGTCACGATGGACTTGTTGTTCTCGCCGGCCGCCAGGAACCGCAGCGTCCATTTACAAAACCATCGCTTTTCGAAAATGTTCAAAAAGAAGAGTCGATCGAGCAGCACGTTCTACAGCACCAACGACTCGTCTTGGTAGTAAAGAAACATTCAATTTCAGTGTGGTTTTCGACCCACGATCGGATACTGTCGATGCAGAACATGCAATGAAAACGCTAGCTACCTGGCTGGTGGTTTAGATCAACCTGGATACTCAGCTGCATGCAGCATGGCCGTACCGGGAATTGCAATAGCTATATCTTTTTGAAGGCTTCATTCGAGGGGCAAATCACTCCAAAAATCTCCTACACTTTGCCGAAAAATCCGAAAATCCAAAAATTCTTTACTGAAATTCTTGAAAATCCATAAGAGTCCTTCAACACAAAAATCCGCAAAATGCAACTGAATCCGCAAAATGCAACTGAATTGATCAAAATTCCGATGAATTTACTTTATCCTGAAGTATTTAAGGGTCTAAAAAGTCGAAAAAATCCGGTACACTTTTGGGGAGTGATTTGCCCCTCGGCTTCGTTTGGCGGCGCGCGATCCGAATTGGCGCGAGGAACGTTTTCTATTTCTTAATTATTGTGGGAGTTATGATTAGGGTTAGGATTAGGGTTATTATTCCCATGCATGTAAATATATAGGCCCTCAAATCTGTTTCAAAAAAAGAAACAGAAACCTGGTATCAGACCTCATAGTCGCCGCCCTGGTCAAGTCCACGTAGTCCGTCATTGTTGACGCAATAAGCCATTAAACTTTAAAGAAAATGACTCGTGAAACGTGATAAACGAAAGAGTTAATATTCAAATAAATTAATTTTGCAGTTTGTTGATTTTTTCAGACTAAAGTGCGCGATTGTGTGTTAACTCAGAAACAAATCCATCGTTTCTTTCTCACAAATAATCTCTAATAATTTATGAGTAGGAATGATAAGTCTCTATATTCGTTTATTTGAGACATATCGAACGGTGAAACAGATTTAGTATCTCAAAATTTCAACTGCGGAGCCCCGAAAGAATTTGCTAAAATTAATATTTATCTGGGGACTTGGGGAATGCTTGTTTGTATTTAACCACTGATCTCGAGCAACTATTGAACTATTGTTTATCACATACGGTATTATTATACCCTCACATATGATCGTCCAATCAATTGTTGCTATTAGCATCACGTGACAGTTCAATATTTTACGATGTAGGACAGCAAGATATTGGACAGCAACCTTTTGACTGTTTACGTGCGAAGAAACATCTTTGTGTTAAGATATTTTGTTTGATATGATAAAACACCTTTTGGATTCATCTTCGCCCAATATTACAAAATATTTAAGTCTCGATTTGCAATATTAGGCTCGACCTTCGGTCTCGCCCAATATTATATTCTCGACTTAAAGTGCCACTACGATGAAAATTCACCCCCGTCTTTTGGATTTTCTTTAGCATAGAATAGTATTTCAGGGTCGAAAGTGATCATCGATGTAAAAAAAACCTAAAAAATGGTATTTTGAAGTAAGTATTTTGAGCTCTGAAATCACTATTATTTAGGCCACCATTACTAAAAACGTGTTCCAAGTGAGCCCGCAATTTCACAAGATAATATTGTTTGTGACGTCAGATTCTCAATGCTACGCCTGAATTTCGGTCGAGGTTATTTGTTTTCTTGTTTTTTTCGAGAAGTAGATGAAATGTCCAGCCTTTCAGACGAAGAATTTGAAAAAACGACCTTGATTTACTTGAATAATTAGCCACGTGGAGTCTTCGCGTTGAGAACGACGTCACTTCGTTACGCTGGTCAAGAACATGAACGATTAATGGCGGACATAACTCCAGATTCGGAGTAAGAAAAATAGTACTTGCCATCGTCGAATCGCAAAACGGTTTCGACCAAGTAATATTTAGAAGCTCTGCTTTATAAATACGTAAAAATATCGATAGGTAAACATTTGATCGTAGCTAGTGGCAGTGGCACTTTAAATATTTTGTAATATTGGGCTGAGAGGAATCCAATAAGTAATAATATCTCAAGAACGACGTGAGATATGAAAGAGCTCTAAATTACCATTCCTAATAATTTTCGGAGTAATTCATTTCATAGGCACTTTAATGGCTAAAACAATCGAAATTAGTAATAGTTATTTTCACTACCCTGGCAGTTGTCCACTGATGAACTGTTTTCCGATCGAATTGTCTTTGATGGATTGTATAGTCAAATAAAATTTGATGAAACATTTTAAGAAATATATGACGTCTCGTTTGTGCACCTGCTTTCTTAGTGCTTTGGCACCTGCGGGATATTAACCAATCGCAGGATCTCGTAAGCGTATCATAACTACAAGCAATTTGGCAAGCCGCACATATACATACTTAGTTATCAACTACTAAAGAGGTTTTTGAGAGGGTTTTTGGAAATGAGTATTCATGCTGTCATGCATGGGCGGAGGAACCAAAATGAACTTGAGTAATAAAACGTGTTGTGCTGCGTAGGCAGTGTAGAAATACAAATTCAAATATCTAATAAAAAGGTTGGTGTACTGCCGAAATAGCGTGTAAGTTGTCTAACGTTTCGAGCGAAGGCCTTCGTCAGAGAGTGAAACGTAAAGTGAAATAATAACTGAGTGAGACTTTTATAGAATAAATAATCGAATAAATATGGTCTGTTTGCTGATTGTCGGTAAAAAATAGCAAATGACTTTCCTATTTTTACATCTCATTATGCAAGAGATAAAGCCCGAGAACGAGGGATTTATATATAAAGCCCCGAGGGCTTTATATAGCATAAATCCTGACGTTCGAGGGCTTTATCTGACTTATTTCATGATTGAGGAGGTTTTCCAACAAAATTTTGTCTATTTTTTACAAAAACAAAGATTTTCAAATTGACAAAGATTTTCAAAATTGACAAAGATTTTCCTAGTTTTGTCTTCATTGCGGTACATCAAAGAAAACCGACTCAATCATGAAATAATATTTGTTATTGTTTCTCACACCATGATTGACTTATTTTTGTCTTACGCGATTATTTATTCTATAAAAGTCTCACTCTGTTATTATTTCACTTTACGTTTCACTCTCTGTCGAAGGCCTTCGCTTGAAACGTTAAACGCTTGAAGCGCTTGAAACGAAATATATTAAAAACAAGTCAGACGACATATATAGAGTGTGGTGATGCAGCTGGCAGGGCCGTGGAGACCCGGCCCCTCCGATATTTTTAGTTCCGATGGCGTTACCGTGAAGTGAATAAATTTGAAATGTCAAATGCAAACCATCGCATTCGCATTAGATTTAAAAAAAAAATATATAATTCCCTCTTCACTTAGAATTTATTAATTTATTTACTTATGACTTATTATTAATACCTTGGTGGCTTCGTTCAGCAAAAATGCTGTTCTTGCCTTGATCTTAACAACAGTCAAAAACATAAAAATCAAACTATCAAACTAAAAATCAAATTCCATTTCAAAAATCAAATTTGGGTTATTCTTATATCTACATCAAACAAGTAAGCGGGCGAGAGGTTATTGCGTATACGTATTTCTATGAACACGCATGAGGTTAGGCCAAAAAAATGTATTCTGTTTTCTGTGGTTATCCCAACGTTTTTTTTATCAAAATCGCTGATCAGTTGCATGTTTGTGGGCACTGAATGACAGAGTAAATATTAAATGTTCAAATTAGCTAGTACTGTAGTTCTCATTTTGTGCTATTAAACCCGCAAATTTTGTGACAGTTTAATATTAAAAGCATAAAAATCAATTTGTTTACACTTTATTAGAAACTAGAAAAGCACTCACCATTTCTGAAACATTTTTTAAAAAAACCGCGTCGCGCTGCAGAAACAGATACTTTTTTGGCCTTAACCAATCAGGATTGTTCGTTTTGCGGCGCAACCCCCAGCAGCTGCGCTTAGTTAACACACGGTTATATAACATCGGTGTCTGTGGACATCGTAGACTACATCCACATCTGTCTGAGATGTATCGTTTTCGACAATTTCGACTCCTGTTGTGGAAGAACTTCGTATTACAGGTAATGAAGGTTTTTTTCCTGATCTCTTGTGTTTGTAATTGCAAGTGTAGCTTTTCTTTATACGGTTGAATAGTTTAATACGAAAAATTAGAGTGTCGTCAGGTGCCGAAATATGCATTTATTTATATGGTCTATATCGTTAATAGAGGCGCCTTGCTCAAAAAGTTGAATAACCCTCCTATTCATTATTTCAACACCAACCTTTTAGAACCTTTTTATTCATATTTTAACAGCGACGCAGCACACGATTTCCACGATATATTGTATTTCTATGATATATTACTGACCGTGGCCATATAATAGCTTTTCATTAAAGCGGTCTAATACTTCCTCTTGAAATGTCGGAATTTCGTTCCTAAAAAGCCCGACAGTTCACCACGTACCTTTTCGCTTTGCTATATATCCAAAACACTGCCACTCTATGGGAAGTTTAATTCTTAATTACAGATTAAATGTAGAAGTTGTGTACAATATTATTAAACCGGATGCGGAACTGCGGTGGGGAAATAGACTAATAGTGAAAGCGAAAGTGATGATAGAGATCTTGCTAAACCTACTTCTGTCGTAAAGTGTATTCCTCGTCTTTTAATATCTGAAGTGCCATGTTTATTTAGACATATATTAGATATAGATAACAATAATACCGCTATTATTTAAAACCTGCCGCTGCTATTTCTAATTTCCTAGATTCGGCGGCCAGTGGGCACAGTTTTCGAAATACTTCTTCCAGTGGCGTTCGTCGCAGTGCTTATACTTCCAAGGTAAGTATGTTTGAAAGGGAGAAGTCACTTTGATAAAAGACTTGACTGCCTAGTACCACAGGCGTCAAAGAGTAAGACAGATGAGCATAATTATGTGAACAATTTAGGGCCATGTTACATTAGGCAATTTCTCTTGTGACTTGCAGACCCACCTGCGTGCAGGCTCCACCTGATAATGAATATTATGATACAGGGAAAAATTACCTTCTGCACATAGGATGGAGGCTATTTCAGATACGGCAGAGCACCTAGTCACCAGGATTTTGGTGAATGTTTATATAACATATATGCTTCGTTCTTTAAAAACCCCGCTTGAAATTTCTGTTTCGATTCACTAATAACCCTGCTTTTAACAACCCTGCATGCTTTTCTGAATCGAAACAGAAATATAAAGCAGGGTTTTTAAAGAACGAAGCATATAATATGTTATATAAACAATCACCAAAGTCCTGGTGACTAGGTGCTCTACCGTATCTGAAATAGCCTCCACCTGCACATAGCCACAGATGTAGCCACAGAATGACGTAGTCAATGACGTAACCACAAGATATTAAACAATTTTAACCTCACAAAAACACAATGCAGGGTTTTGCCAAGCACTTGAGGTTATAGTAGGTACGTTTTTTGGACAGACGGATTGAATTTTTTTATATACTGGGGCGGGGTATATGTAGGTGCCGTAGCCATCTATAGATCTCGGAAATGGGATTTCCTGAATTCTGAGAGCACTTTTTAGCGCAATCCAAACTTAATCCACTAGAAACAAGGTTATCCATGGCACAATAGGATAGCCAGGGAGATCGAGGTACAGAACGGAAATGTTTGAATCTCAGAAATGGGATTCACTCGATTTCATATTACATATATTTGCATATATACATTACATACCAGTGATTATAAGATACCGTATATGTGTTTGTAATTCATAGTAATGTTGTTTACCTTAATCCTATACAGTAACCATATTACACATACAGTACACATGCCTAAACCTAACCATAACGAAAACCATTGTGTGGACCTAACATGAAGTATAGCAACCAAGGCCACAATCTGGGTCTGGGAACCAATCTAACACTCACATGGCAAGGGTTTAGGGGTTGGCTATAACACTTCAGGCTACACCCATTTGTAAAATCTCATGTAGATGAAGCCCGTAGGTAAATTGCCTTAAGTATAGCTTCTCTCCTAGCCTCTATATATAGGCCTACAGTAATACAATTGGGGGAAAAAACATTTAAATTTATAGTAACACTTGTGGCTCAGCAAAAATTTGAAATTTAAAATTTGGGGGACTGAGTTTTTTGAAATTTTGGGCACCCCCCCGGTTCCTACGCCTAAGTGCTTGGATAAAACCCTGACAATGAGATTGCATGGAGACAGCCATTATAAATGAGCCAACTCCCCAAATGATGTAATAACTGATTAAATAATTGAGTAATAACTGGGCTATGGGTATATACGTAGCTCGCTTCCTTTATTCCCCACCTATAGAGGAATGACTTACAAATATATATAGGCCTTTATAATTCAATTAGCAGCTTTATGCCCCAGGAGTGATCAGCATCTATCTTCTCCTAATTATATCAATGGTCAACCAAGCATAGAGGTAATGAGAAAATAATGAAATGATCATCAAAAGTTGCTGTGATTACTGGAGGGACTCGACTTAATATACTATGGGTTTCATAAAAATCACCATTTTTAGGGTTTGATTTAGATATCGCTGATTCCCCGCATAGGAGTCGACCTGGTATACAGTATTATAATCATTTTGTTAATTTTTTTCTTTGGCAGGAGTTTATTGAAACCAGAAGACAAGTGCTTCAGTAAGTTTTACATCATTGCTAGATAGGTTCACTTTAATTACATATTACACCATACTGTAATACATGTAAGGGCCTGCATGGTCCGGAGGACAATCCTGCTGGGGGTACTGGGGCATGCCCCCTGGAAATTTTGAAATTCAGAAGTTAAAAATGCCATACATGTTTTGCATATTGGCCACTATATTGAATTCTATCACGCTTGAGTCTGGTAATGGTAGATCCCAGACTCCAGTGCGCCATAGAATTCAATATGGTGGCCAATGTGCAAATTCTAGATTTAGCCGCTATAGTGACGAAGAGGAAGTTTACTTCGAACATTTTCACACAAAACGGGGTTTCAAAACACGCATTCGGAATATTATTTGTCCAGTGACAGCAAAATACGATGGAGATCACAGGCTACAAAATCTGTTCAACCACCGGCGAAATTCGCCGTTCGCCAGCCTAAATCTGAAACGCTGCATTCGAAATAATTCACCACATTCACTACAGCAGTGTATAATATAACATCCAAGCATTACTGATATAATATTGTGACAGCCTGTGCCACATAGGCACTTATATCAATCGAACCAGTTGGTAGCTCACTCAATGGTTAGTCAGTGACTACGTCTCACTGGCAATCAGAAGCTATAAGGTTATAATTTTATATAGGTTCGATCACTGTCCAGGACTACGGTAGTTCAGAAACATTTTCTGAGGATATGAGCATGCATGGCCATGAAGGAACCAGGGGGGCAAGGGGGGCCATGCAGCGCCCCCTAATCGCCAGAAGCAGGGGCTGAGCCCCCCTAAAAATTAGACGTGAAAGCACGAGTTTTTGTGTGTGATCATTTCAGCTTTATTCTTTCATATCTACTTTGTAGCAGTGTAATTACCATTGTTTCAACTTTCCAGTTGCAATATGACTTTCAAATAACACTATAAACGTTAGTTAATGTTTGTCAACTGTGATCTTGTACAATTTCTGTGTAACATATTATAATAAATAATTAATATAATATCATTACTTTCAAAATTATTAGCCAGGCAATAATTTTGGTATTTTTTTCGCTAAAATTCAAGGTAAAAAATCAAATATTCTGTAATTACTGCAATACTTTGCCTGATCATGTCTCAGATTGCACCAGAATTAACATTGGAGCTTATCTTCGCGCGCGTACAAGGGTACAGGATTAAGACACCTGGGTACGAGGCAGGGAGCTTATATAGATTTAAAAAAAATTGCAGGGCTGGTGGAACTTTTACGTACATAAGTTTCACATGCAGACCAGGCATCATGACCATGTGCAGCTAGTCTACTTAGTATGATATTGACAAAGGAAGTAAAGGTTATAAACTAAAATGATGTCACTTATGAAGTTATTTATGATGTGTCCTGTTGAAATTCAATGTTGAAATTGTGATTTAACATATATGTCACCATTTTGGACCAAGTTCTGAAGGCTCAGGTTGTTACTTTACTTATTTCATTTGAGAGAAGTTGTTGTGTTATTCAAGAATTGCAAGGAATGCAGATTTAGATGCGTTTAATTAGGCAGCTTTAACAACACTCGGGACTTGCACGTTGTTCCAGAATTGTCACAATTCTCATTTATGTGTTTGTGGTCCTAAGTATGCATGTGTCTGAAGGGGAAGGCTAAAAGAGATGACTCAAAAGGACCTTTCTGTTTTTTCTGTTTTTTTATTTTTCGTTAGGTTATGGATAGCTACGGTTAGGGGTAGGTTTAAGGTTAGGATCAAGGTTTAGATCAAGGTTAGGGTTAGGGTTAGGATTGAGATTAGGGATAGGATTAGTAGTTCTAAAAAATGTGAAGGTCCTTTTGAGTCCTCCCTTTTAGCCTTCACCGTGTCTGAATTAGTGCTGAATTAGTCCAGATTTTAAAAATTTAGCTTGTGTAGATTAACACAGTTTTGTGTTTGTAATTTCTGAAAAAATTGTTGCCGACCAGTTCTTAAAAAATCTGTTCTAAGGAAGTGGGTCTGAATATAGCTTGAAATCAAGGAGTTTGATCTAGAAAACAGCTAAGAGCGTGGTCTTATGAAAGTCCGACAATTCCGACAATTCCGACAATTCCGACAAAGTCAGTATTTCCGAATCTTCAGATTGTTCATGTAGCTTTCTTGCTAATTTATGCCATCTCTACATACTTTGCAAATACCTTGATGTGACACACCAACAAGTCACATGGTACTTGGCCAATGTACCAGTGCCCACTTTTTGACTGATACAGTCACGATTGTTTTATAGCTTATTTATTTATAGCTTATTTCAGTATGCTCTGTGTGCATATATTACGTTGAAAACTTGAAAACTTATTCATTAACTCCAGCCAAAATACAAATGAAGTTCACATGAAAGATCTTACCTACTGACTTTAGTTTATTCCCAAAGTTTCGGCATTCCTATCATTTTAGTTAAGAACTAGATATATGGCTAGTTGAAGTTTGAAAATTTGAGGATTTTGATGCCATATTTGTTTTGAAAATATGATATGTAATTGCGCTTCAAGCTTTATCAGACTGTAGATATGTTTTGGAGGAGAATTAGTGGAAATTGATGCTGAAACTTTGGAAATAAAATAAGTTATTAAGATCTTTCATACTGTATGAACTCCACTTGTATTTTGACTGGATTACCCCTTTGTTCCTGAAGTACCCCTTTGTTCCTGGAGTATCCCTTTGTTCCTGGAGTACCCTTTGTTCATGTAGTACCCCTTTGTTCCCAGACTACCCCTTTGTTTTACCCCTTTGTTCCTGGAATATCCCTTTATTCCTGGAGTACCCTTAATTGTTCCTGGTGTTTTGTTCCTGGACTACCCTTTGTTCCTGGACTACCCCTTTGTTCCTGGAATACCCCTTTGTTCCTGGACTACCCTTTGTTCCTGGACTACCCCTTTGTTCAGTGGACTACCGCTTTGTTCCTGGAGTAATCCCTTTGTTCCTGGACTACCCCTTTGTTCCTGGAGTACCCCTTTGTTCCTGGAGTACCCCTTTGTTCCTGGAGTATCCCTTTGTTCCTGGAGTATCCCTTAGTTCCTGGAGTACCCCTTTGTTCTTAGAGTACCCTTTAAAAGGGCACATAAAATCGAATATTTAACCAAATCAAAATTTATAGAATTTATGATGTAAAGCTAAATTGTGAGTGTTTTGATTTTTAGCAACATATCAGGATTCTATGAATACGGAACACCTTGGGAATTATCAGCAAGAATTGAAAGAGAGTGCAAATAATGACTTGTACAATGACGACGGATCAAGAAACAAGGATGCAATAGTGGATTTCAGAAATGTTTCGATTGCATATTATCCATCGACGCCTGCACGTTAGTCATAATATTTTGATGCAAAGCATAGGCCGTGCTCAGTAAAGGGGGACTGTAATAAAAAAAGAAATAATCTTTAAACTAATTTGACCTTCAAGTGTTATGTTTGAGAAATGGTACAGTGGAGGTTTCCTTTCAATTTGACATCATCGAGTGCTAGGAACAAATAAAATACGAGAATGAAAACGTTATTTCTACAAGAGTACAAGAGCAGTGGCTCTTACTTTGTGTACCGGACACAGAATTTTACATCATTGAAATATTTAGTTTAGTATTCCTTTATTTCAGGGTTAGGACTAGAGTTTTTATGTGGGTTATGGTTAGGGTTTTTGTTCTTGTAAAGCTTCTGAATCTTGAGAAAATAACCTTGATATATCTATGACGTAGTCTGTGTGATGTGTCCATTGTGTGTCCGGTACACGAAGGAGATGCCAGAGCAGCAAATGCAAAATCTCGAAAAGTGCCCATGGATATTTCGGAAAAGATTGAAACTTTATTTCGCAAACGAGTCGGTGACCCCCGATTTTTTTTGCGTTTAAACATTCTTTTAGTTTAATTAATGAAAAGGCAAATTTTTTAGAAAACAAAAAAACATGATTTTTTCGTGTAAAATAATTGGATCTACAGAATTATTTTTTAATCTGCCTATTTATTAATTAAACTAAAAGAAATGTTTAAATGCAAAAAAAATCGGGGGTCACCGACTCCCGATTTTGCGAAATAAATTAGATTAAATGTTCATTTTCGTCCATTTACATTTTTGCCACCTTTCAAGAAACAGTAGGGAGCCACCTTAAAGGCCTTTTAAAAGTAATTTATTTTTTGGGTTCAGACCCCCTTTAACGTAACTCAATGAGAAAATAACTCATTCGTGCAAAATACAAATAGTTTTGCTATTAACTTCTCGTCAATGTTGTGACAGACGTGCAACGTTAACATTCTTACGGATGAGGGTGTCGCGAAAATAGTTCACGCACTTAAATTATGGATAGAATTAGCACACTGTTCCCAGTTGACACGGGTAGCTCAACTAAAAAACATGCACAAACAACTGCTGTCGATTCAACAAGCCTGTCACAAGATGTTGAAACATGCTTAAACAGTGCTGTTATTTTAACAGTCCTGTTCTATCATGTTGACAACACTGTTACAGGCGTGTTGAACCAACAACCTTGTTACAACCTGTGAGATTTTTACGTGTGATAGAGCAGCAAAAAAGTAGAGTGCTGCATAGATGCAGTGTTTTGAATAGATAGCAAAGTGAAAATTAAGGTGGTAAACTGCCAAGAATTTAGTGACGAAATACTGACGTTTCGAGCGGACCCTTCATCAGAGACTGGAAACCCGAAGGTGCGAATCCCGCTCGAGTTAACTTAATGTTCCATCGACTCAGTAGGTTAATCGTCTTTATTAATTTTCATCTTCATAATATTATTCTACTTTCAATAGAATGTACTTTTCACGATCTGATCAACAAATAATCGGCGACGCGGTAACAATTAAATAATCGTGGATTCGTTGTTGCAATTTGTTGTTCACCACAACAGTGTGTATATTAACACAATAACTACTGTATTACTAGACTTGTACGGCTATGCATACCCTTACAAAAAATCCAGTAGGAATTCCTATTAGATTTTGGCCCAAATCCTATAGGATCCTATAGGAATTCCTATAGGATTTGAAATATCCTATTGGAATTCCTATAGGAAATCCTATAGGAAATTTATTCCTATTAGATTTTGGCCCAATTCCTATAGGAAATGCAATTTTCCTGTGGGAATTCGTATAGTATAGGATCCTATAGGATTTTTTCGTAAGGGATTTTTTTTGTTGTGCTTGTTTAGTGGATGACCTGATGAAGCGCGTCAGTAATTTAATGAATATTTCTGTTACAAATGGCACTTGGAGAAATGAACGTGAGATGACGACAGATGTCGCAGAGAAGGCAACCAAATATTACGGAGGTAATGGAGGGCGCCGCGTCTATGTCGGATTCACTTTGGGAGCGATCATTATTTATGGCAGGGGTTATGGTATACCATGGAGAAACAAATTGAGACAAAATAAAGTTTTACCCAACCTTTCAAACACTGAATTTTTCTTCTACCAAACCATGACTAGATGATGCAACTATATTGTTTGTTATACTGCATACATGTATATAATATTTATATGGTACGCCCTTTGTCCCGTCGTTGCTCTTATCATAACCTTTAGATAGTGTTAAAGGCTTGACACCCTTGCTCATTTCACACACACATTTTAAGACCAAACCGGGACCAGTTGCGAAAAATGCAACTTCAAGGCCAAAAGTTACATTTTTCGCAACTGGTCCCGGTTTGGTCTTAAAATGTATGTATTCCAACATTCGAAATTTTCCTTCACCATAAAATCCTTTCATAGTAGTTAGATCGAGTGAAATGCCAAATATTACCTATATATATATATATATATATATATATATATATATATATATATATATATATATATATATATATATATATATATATATATATATATATATTATATATATATATATATACTGTTTAATAAACGAGCAGCAGTGTTTTATCAGATATAAAACACGACGCCCGAGTGTAGTAATTTTGAAAATCAATGTTGTTTAAGCCGAGAAAATCAAAGCTAAAGTTTATGTAAATTAGGATGAAATTTTATCACATATAAAACCACGGACATGGTACTGATTTCCTTTGTGTTTTCCTCTTGAATTATTAATGAGTTTTTTAAATATATATACAAGGTTCTAATTAGCAAATCGCAAATTGCGTAGCGATTTTGAAAATTTCGAAAATCTGCTAAGTGATTTTTCTGCGAATTGATTTTCTGAGAATTGCGAAGCTGATTTTAAGTAACCGTGGACGCGATGCAAGTGACGTAAACGTTAATTATAGGACTTAACTCTTTCCCGACCGGTGCAGTTAAAACGGGTCGTTGAAGACCCGCAAAGTCGTCAATCGAAAAACGGCACACGGTAACGCAAGATTAAAAATTGAAATTCGACAAGCGCCAGGAACATGAAATCCACGCACACGCCAAGTTTGATTTGATTTCATAAACAACTCTGCGATTAGTGGCATTTTGAGTGTTCAAGATGCTACGCGGGCGTGCAAAATGGCCTTTTCTAGAAAAATGTAAATTTTTCAACCTGATTTATGATAATTAATTCTAATTTATATTAACATAATGTGTTTTGTTCGGGAAATTTAAAAGCACAAGTAAAAGCCGGTTTATTGGGCTTCCAGAAAATGTATAGCTTTCGCAACAGTTATGGTTATTTCAAGAGATATCAATAGAACAACGTGGTCGTTCAATTTTTGATGTTTTTCAGCCGTAAGGAAAGAGTTAATAAGCAATAATAGGTAAATTGAAAATAATCGAAGAAAAAGCGTGAAAGGAAAAGCAGTTTATTATCTGTTGAATTGAAAATAATCAATGTAAATACAGTTTAACAAAGCAAAAAACTGGTCATTGAGAAAAAATGAACCCCCTTCTCTGCTCCCCCTACCCCCCTCAATGAGAGGAATTATGTAAGGGTTACCGCACCGGTCCACCCGCACGGGAGCTCATACTTTTAAATATATACGCAAGCTATCTATACACCACAAAGACAATACGTTCTATGCATGTGGGTCAAAAAGGTCAAAATTCACGGTGTTTAGAAATGTAGGAAATAATTCACCAAATTGGCTTAAAATTTGATATGTGTGTTGTTTAGCCGACTTACAACGATGATGAAAAATTCAGGCGAAAATATAAAATTGATCGATGCGAAAAAATATCGGCCATTGTATATTAACTCTTTCCCGACCGGCGCAGTTAAAACGGGTCGTTGAAGACCCGCAAAGTCGTCAATCGAAAAACACGGCACACGGTAACGCAAGATTAAAAATTGAAATTCGACAAGCCCCAGGAACATGAAATCCACGCACACGCCAAGTTTGATTTGATTTCATAAACAACTCTGCGATTGGTGGCATTTTTAGTTTTCAAGATGCTACGCGGGCGTGCAAGATGGCCTTTTCTAGAAAAATGTAAAATTTTGTTCGGGAAATTTAAAAGCACAAGTAAAAGCCGGTTTATTGGGCTTCCAGAAAATGTATAGCTTTCGCAACAGTTATGGTTATTTCAAGAGATATCAATAGAACAAGGGAAAGAGTTAATGATATTACGCTGCGTTGTAAAACGTTACGCAACGTTGTAAGTTGCTACGCTACGTTGTAAGACGTTACCCTACGCAACGTTGGGAGATGTTACAGTACATTGTGACACTAAAGAAAAATGCGAAGCTGTTTTGGAGCGCTAATTCGGACCCTGACACACACATAAGCATCAATACTATATCTGATATTCCAACACCTAGCTGCTTTAAGAAAACTGTTTGCCATAATGCAGTGAGACGTTCTGTTTCTTTCAATTTAGCTGTTGCATTCTTGGGAGAACGAGCAACCTATGACAGGAAAACATTACCAGCGCAAGTGAAGTACGCAATTCGATTACCCGCTAATCGCAGATGGCGGAACTACAGGACCTATCCCTTTGTGCAAGCAAAAGAGCCAAGAAGTCATAGGTGAGTTAAAAAGTGAGGTGGGTGGAAAGCCACTAAAATAGCAACATATTTCGCAATCGTGGCAATAGAACAGTTCCAAAAAATTCAGAGTAGAGCAGAGCAGAGCACAGCACAGCACAGCACAGCACAGCACAGCACAGCACAGCACAGCACAGCACAGCACAGCACAGCACAGCACAACACAGCACAGCACAGCACAGCACAGCACAGCACAGCACAGCACAGCACAGCACAGCACAGCACAGCACAGCACAGCACAGCACAGCACAGCACAGCACAGCACAGCACAGCACAGCACAGCACAGCACAGCACAGCACAGCACAGCACAGCACAGCACAGCACAGCACAGCACAGCACAGCAGAGCAGAGTAGAGTAGAGTAGAGTAGAGTAGAGTAGAGTAGAGTAGAGTAGAGTAGAGTAGAGAGTTTAATAAGAATAAATATGAAAAACTATGAAAGAACTATGAAAAGAGAAATAAGAGAACTTCAATATGTTGAAAGTAAAAGTACGTACGTATTTCAATAGACGACGTTTCGGACGATGTGTCCTTGACTTGAAGACATGTCGACATGCTGCCGATACTGTCTGCCATCGCCCCCAGTCAATTAGTCAGAAGAGAACACCGGCTCCTGAAGCTGGCTGCGAAATCGAATCAGTTAGGTTCACTAGTGCCCGATCTCCAAGGTGACCCTCCACCCCAACGAATCCGTAGATCGCACTTCTCCGTCCTCGCCAGTGAATAACAACTCTGCGCACGCAACCTCCTGGGTTGATGACAGATGGAAGGACCGCCCTGCACCAGTTTATGCCAGTACCGTTAAGCAAAGCAGCCGGGTGCCATCTATCCCGTCCAGCCTGGATTCGTCTGTTCAAACCGCCGCCTTCGCTCCGGCTGGGGCAAGACCCGGACATTCCTAAGGAAGATCGGGGCCCGTGACTCAGATGTCTGCTCCTGTGGCACAGTTCAGACCATCGAACACCTCCCCTCATCAACTCGTGCGCCCTGTACGGAGCTCTACTCAGTGCAGATGGACTTGTCAACCTCTATGAACAAACAGTGCAGTGGTTGATAACAACGGACGTCCCTGTGTGACAAGCGGGACGGGTTCAAACAAACGACGACGACTGCTTCTCAAACTCATTAATAATTCATGAGCCAATTAGCCAATTAAATCACTTTATTTTATCACATGACTGAGGCTGGATACTCGAGTAAAACACGTAAAAATCATATAATTGATCTAATTGCTGAGATCTTAATTAATAATTCATTTTTTGGAGAACGAAACGACCTGCCTCCGTCTTCGCTCATCCTCAACTGAACAGAGTCTGTAATTTTCTGAATAAATTTTACACACCCTCGTGAGTTCAGTCATGAGGGTTTGTTCTCAAATGCGTTTTAAGTAAACATCCAATTAAATCCGTGTTCGATTGAGAAGCCATATAAACAACTCGTTTATCGTGTTTCATCAGAGGATCCAAACACTCGAAAACAATAAAAACACTCGCGCTTCGCGCTCGTGTTTTCATCATGTTTTCTCGTGTTTGGATCCCCTGATGAAACACTCAAACTCGTTGTTCATATATTACGTCGCGCACTTATGAAAACGGGTGTAATTATAACTATGCATATTGTGAAATTGTGTGATTTATAACCTTTAGATTCTGTAAACTCGTCCCAAAATGCATGGCGTTCTCCCGAAGTCCGAACGGATATGGCTAAAAGGACCTTTCTGTTTTTGTCAGGTCTTTATTTTTCGTTCGGTATTGGGATTAGAATAGTTCTTGAAAATTTGAAAGTCTTTTTGAGTCATCTCTTTTAGCCTTGTCCAGTCCAAAACCCCAAGATCCAAGATGTGGCTTGAGCACCCGCCGTCTCCCCAATATTCAAACTGCTCCGCCAGCCCTGTGCATTAGCACTCATAATTTTGTTTAAAGCCAGAAAGTTGAAACCGTTGTTTGTAATTCCTTTTCTCCTCAATCTTTCTCATAGCTTGTATGATGGTCGGTTTGTTTATCTACAATACGCATTGGATGCTGGGATTCATCAACTACGGTCAAATTCCAATTCATCGTATCAATTCATTCTCAAGGTACCCTGTTCCGACCATTAATCTTAGCTAAAAGATTGACTAAAAATGAGGCCAATGTTGACTTAGTTGCCAATTATTCGCAGTATTCATGCATCATGCATCATACAAAACCTCTGGAAAAATCAACATCAGTGTAGGTCTAATTACCTATCTATCTATCTATCAAGATATCTTACCGTGTGTACTTTGTATTAATTCCAATTTGCACGAGAAAACCATGTTATTACCAATTAATAGGATTGGAATTTTATTTTATTTTATTTTATTTTATTAGCTTCACCATTGTGCAAAAAAAACACCAAAAAAAATCCTAACATAGATTACATTATATAGTAATAAAACAATGGCAGGGTGACCGCAACAGCATAGCCAATTACTGCGGACCCAGAATTTAAAAGTATATTTACAAATAATAATAATAAATGATTATTGTTAATTTAAAATAATACACAACAACTGTAGCTCAGGATGGCCGCAATACTCCATTTCTACACCACGCCAAGATTAGTTATGATCAATATTTCATCATCAGATGGTAAGGATCGAGATAACCCAAACCAAGCGCAGAAACACACCATTGCCGCCCCCGGATCCACAGCCGTTCTGTATTTGATTAGTCTAATATTAACAAGTGATGGTACGGGTAATGCTACGAGACGAATTACACTTCAAGCAGATAGTTTTAAAGGATCTAGGATTATCACAGTTATAGGTGTTTGCCAGGGATTTAAAGTAGTATCTGTATCGACGCATGCGTGTGTATAGATATATAAACGTACTTGTACAAATATTTTAAATTTTTTCCTCGTATATTTAACAGCCATTGCCATATCCTGAATATCGCTTGGACCGCTTCAATAGAATTATCAGCAATTTCCTGCCAGTTCTTCTAACTCTTGCTTTCATATACACTGCCATGATGATTGTCAAAGTAAGTAAACAACAACAACAACAACAACAACAACAACAACAACAACAACAACAACAACAACAACAACAACAACAACAACAACAACAACAACAACAACAACAACAACAACATTCGTATTCTAACCTTCTCCAACTATGATGCGAATGCCGACCTTTTGTTAGAAGGGGCGAAGGGCTTGGTTGGAGACAGTTGGATGTGCAGCGCCAAATAAATGAAGCTATTATATGGTCTATAAATGTTTAAATGGTTTTACTCCAGACTATCTTTGTTTACTGGATGTATGTTTACTATATGTTTACTGCGAGGATCTATGTTTACTGACAGAAATAGTATTACTAGTTATGTATTGAGAAACACCAAGGGCAAACTTGTTGTTCCGCAGCCCCGCACGAATTTTCTAGATAAACCTATTTAATTATTTGGAATAGTTTACCACTCGAATTGCGGCAAGCAATTGAAAGGTTTTCGTGCTGGTTGTCGTTTTCTTACATAAACATTTTTATTATGAGATATATTTTATTATGAGATATATACGCGGCATTCATGTAAAGCAGAGAATTTTATTTATTGTAATCAAATATTTTAGTATTAATTACTCGGGCTACTTGTGGTAGCCGAGTCTAGGTTTCGGTGACTTTCCTGTATTTTTCGTGTCGACAAATTGTAATTATTGCAGCATCCCGATAAGCTTTGCGAAACCACGCGGTGTGCTCATTTTCGTCCGCCATTCGTTCAAACTATCCAAAGAAATATAGTAAATTATTTTGTGATTTTTGAAAATTATAAGATTCATAAGGAATGTTGCTGGCAAGTATCTTGATCGTAAACACGCTCACAATGCTTAAGCCTGGTTTCCATATATGATCGCTACGATCGCTGCGATCGCTCAATTTTAAAACCGGCGATGTAGCGATCGCGGCGATCGTCATGTGGAAACATGATATGGAAATATGATAATATCATATTGGAATATGAAACACATCATATGGAAATATGATCGCTACGATCGCTGCGATCGCTCAATTTTAAAACCGGTAGAGCACGTGAAAGCGAACAACGAAAACAAGAACCGCGATCTCGATAACCGTACGCTGATGTGTACTCGATCAAATGTGTGTTTACATGTTGTGGCAACACCCCCAGATTTACAGTGTTGACTCGATCAAACTTATGTTTAAATGTGTTACATCGCTTGAATCTGCCGAATTCAGCACTATAGGTTTTGTCTACCGAAAGTATTAAGATCGTTTAATTATTCGGCTATTACGGGCTTGTGCCTTCAGTTGTTGTTTACACGGCAATCGCTTCAAGGGTCGTTCGATTTGTGTACCCTTTCATGGTTCTACCTGACTACATTGCTTCATAATGATTGCTTCTGAGAGTTTTGTACTTTTAAACAAACACTTAATATGCACACGCTGTTCCACAGGTTTTCTAGATGTGCGAAGGCTACGTCAGTAGCCCGAGTGAACGCCTGATCTGGCTGATCAGCAGGCGTCTTGTTGTATTTTGATTTTTAGTATAGTTATTTGTATTAGTTTTGTAATATTTTGTATGTATTCTGATGAATCTACCGTATTTAAATAAAGTTACAGTAACTTACTCAATTGTGTTACCATTGATATCAATCTCACTAATCAATTATCGGTCTTTAATTTATTATTATTGTTTCCGTTCCTCAAGGAACTGGTTTTTGAAAAGCAAAGCCGTTTAAAAGAATCCATGAAAATGATGGGTCTTTCCAACTGGATCCATTGGTCTGCCTGGTTTACCAAATGTCTACTTTTCTCTTTGATTTCTATTATTCTCGTCACTATTCTACTCAAGGTACCATTTAACTCTTGTTCATTGATTTATCCTCTCGCAAGCGAGGGTGATAATCTCGCCGCGGCAGGGATCCATTTCTCACCGAAAGTTTATATATATATATATATATATATATATATATATATATATATATATATATATATATATATATTTGTCAGGAATCCTCCTTCTCAAGCTTAAAAACATTTATAAAACATCAGGGATAAAAACTTTAAAACTTTATTTAAATATATATATATATATATATATATACGTGTAGGTTTTGGTCTACGAAATGCAAAGAGTGCTCAACAACATATAGTTAGAGCAAATAATAGATTTTCGCTTACCTCAAAACTGGTCTGCTACAACTTGTTTCATCTGTAAAAGAATCTTCAGGCAGACTGCCTGAAGATTCTTTTACAGATGAAACAAGTTGTAGCAGACCAGTTTTGAGGTAAGCGAAAATATATATATATATATATATATATATATATATATATATAGCAAAGTGAAAAGGTGGTAAACTGCCAAGAATTTAGTGACGAGATACTGACGTTTCGAGCGGAGCCCTTCATCAGAGTACTCTGATGAAGGGCTCCGCTCGAAACGTCAGTATCTCATCACTAAATTCTTGGCAGTTTACCACCTTTTCACTTTGCTATATATTCAAAACACTGTCTACGCAGCACTCTACTTTTTTTTTTATATATATATATATATATATATATATATATATATATGTGTGTGTGTGTGTGTGTGT